>JAHWXV010083232.1:0-20605 GCA_024586415.1 Phrixothrix hirtus
GTATCATATTTACTATAGTATTAGGACATTGACCACTCCATGAATCCAGTAATAAGAGAGAGTTTGTGGTAATATTAATTAAATACACATTCTGAAACCATGTTCAATTGTTAATTTTACACTTTTGGACGTGGAAATATAAATATTTTTTGCTTTGAATAACGATTTTTTTACTCTAGGACCTAATATACGTGTCGATTCTTTTAAAACTACGAACAAAGGTGAAATTAACTCACCGTCAGCAGATATAGCAGGTTGAATTGTATAACTATGCGTTGTCGCTGACACTGATTGGACAATTGTAACAACTGATTTTATACCTTTGTTAGCCAATGTTCGACCTGAATGAAGTTCTAAATTGAAACCACTTGGGTCAGAATTAAAGACATTTGGCAGACTATAATAAACCATATGAGGCTTTACTACATTAATGAATTCTTCACAAATTTGTTTTAAATTGGAAACCCTTCTTGCTCTATTTTTATGATAAATTTTGTTATTTTCCTAGAAACGATACGAATTTTCTTTTTAAATGGAACAGCCATATATTTGAGGCCTTAAACTCGGGCATTTCTATTAAATATTTGGCTGCAAGTGCCTATTGGCGTAGAGTTATATCATGAATTATAGATCCCCTTTCGTCTGCTTCATTAAAATTTGTCCAAACATATTCATTAATAAACTTTAATTTGTCTGCTTTAGTTCCACCTTCTTTTATTTGTTTTCCTGCCTATATAACTGTTGTAAAAGTTCTACTCGCTTAAAACGGCTACGAACACTTTCAATACGTTTGCGTTTGTTTTTACCACTTTTCTAAAATTCGACAGCTTGTTGTTTATATTCAATATCAATAAAATCACCTTCACCATAGGAACAGGGCAATTCGTCTAGCATACTAAATTTTTCTAATTGATCGTTGTCATTGCGATCTATATTTTTTTTAGATTGTGCTTCGGAATCTTCAATTAAATCTTCAATATCTTCTGCAAAATTGTGTTCTAATGTAGGATCCAATTGTAATATGGTATCATGTTCAATTGTAAATGTAATATCTTCAGTTGCTCTGTCAATTATAGCTTTTAATAAATCATGCAATTCCATTTCCCGGTATGTTATAGGATTTGAAACGAAATTACTCACTTGAAACGTTGTCATGTGAATTACATTTGCTAAATTCATTTGTAACATGTTAGTAGAAACTATTAGCGACTGTTACTAACAATTGGACACTATGAGATACATATATTTTCATTAAATTGAACTAATAATATGCTAGCACTGATTTTCCCACATCCATTTTAGTAATCCCAGATGTTTGATTCTAAATTTTTTATAGTATCCCTGTGTATATTTTAGGAATCGTTACATCTGGTTGTAAAAAATGTACGATAGTTAAAAGTATAACGGGAAGCTAGTTTAAGTTAACCATCAAAATAGAAACTATTTAAATTTTGGATTAATAAATCTCCAATGGATCATACATTGAAATGTAAGAATGTAAGAAATCTTTTAAAAATAGATGAAAATTATTTCAGTTCAAATCTCTTCTGCCCACTTTCCTTTTTCAGATATTTAATGAAATCTAATTTACACCCCAACTTTGGGAATGCAAGCATGTAGTAAATGGTTATTTAAACAAAAAAAAATTATTTATGATTTATTATACATGAAATACGAAGTTTACACGTAAAGCGAATTATTTTTTTGTAGCCTTTAAACGTAACGTTATGAATTTCAGGAAAAACACTTGAATTAGAATTTTTAACGTAGTTTACGAATATGAAATCAAATTTTCAATTAGATCAAATATTTTGCTATCCCTAATTTTACGTCAATTGCGCGTAAGTGGGTACGCCACTGGATCAGAGTAGGCATCAACGGAAAGCCCTTCGTAAATAAAGGATAGTGCCAATTGAAAATTTTTCTCTATCTATTACGGTTTTTGAATTGTTATAAAATACAAATTTTCACCCTAACTTTGGGGGTCGTTATCACCCTTTAAATGGCCTAGGTTGCTGATAAAAGAAATAGGTGTCAATTATTTTTGTTTGTTCTATATGCATACAAAATTTCATTGAAATGTTCCCTTCTCAGTAAGATAAGATATTTATGTTATAAAGATTGTACTGATAATTTAGCACGCGTCGTGCCATAATGATTAATTACTACCTATGTAACATACAAAATTGTATCTACTAGCGTAAGCAAGAAAAACCGAAATGTAACTTAATATTAGCGTTTAAATTCGAAGTTTACGAAAAACAAAACTTCAAACGTTGTCAAAGGCTTTAAATTAACTAAATAACTGAACAAAAAATATGTATCTTCGTTACCAAAGACGACATAAAAGTTAAATCAATTTGACAATTCAATTGATAATAAAACGAAAACATCAAATAAGGCAAAATTATCAAAAAAACCTTTTTTAATTAAAAGAAACCTAATGCTTAAATCAACAGAATTCTTGGAAATGCACTTTTCATTATTGAATTTTATTAACTTGTTTCACTAAGTTTTCTTTTGAAAATGTTAGATATTTTGCAAATAATTTTACATCTTTCCTAAACATATGACCCAAAGCAATGTTCAGTAATTTTAGATGTTTAAATGAGCCGTTCTTCATGTATCTCGTGTTTGTTAACTCTTATTTCCAATGATTTTCCTTTTTCTCCAATATAGAATGAACCACAGTTGCAAGGAATTTTGTAAATACAACATTTTTTTAATTTTCATTAAAGAGCTTAGGAACAGTTATAACTGAACACAAAAAATTTTGAGAACTAAAACCATAATTTTAATATTACCTTCATTAAAATGTATAAAAAACACTTACTTTTTTACACGAAGCATTCAAAATGTTTTGCCGTAAATTAAAAAAAAACTGCTGTTATTTAAATATTACTTAATCTATCCATTATTGACAGAAAAACCATATACAACTTAAAATTAAATGGAATTAGATTAATAAACACACGAAACTGAAAACTAATACACTTCGGTAACAAAAAATTGAAACTAGCAATGGTTGATGTCACAAAAACAGAAAACGTCTGTAAACGAACGCGACCTTTAATAAAATGAACCCCCCCTCCCCCCGGTTTATGAATGTAATACAGCTTGCATTTTAGGATGATTAACAACTACGTCATGCATTTATAGTTCATTCAATAAAACAGGTCTTTATCATTTCTTTAATTGCATTTATTTTGGAAATGGCAAGGAATTTTTTTATCTTGATTTAGAACTACCCCGCATTATGCTCCATGTTTATTGGTGCATTTTAAAATCACTCTGTATGCTAACAGCATAGTGGCAACATATAGTGTAGAGTCAATGATGCTATGTTGTGTGGTTTTCGAGTTTCGAGTTAACATTGAAAAAACTTTAAATATTATACAAGAAAAACTCGAAAATGAAGCGTTTTTAAAACACAGACGATACTTTCTCCTGACACAATATTAGAACTTTATCATTTTGTTCAAAACTTAATTATTTTCAAGATGAAAATAAGTTTTATGAACAAAATTTTGGTATGCATCTTTATCTTCTATTTTCAATAATTTTGTAGGGAGAATTTTGAAAATACTTTATTGTTGAACACAATTGTAATATTAAAGTTTGGTAAATGTATGTTAACGATATTTTGTTATGTGGAAAGGCGATGAAAGTGAACTTAACAATTTGTTTAATTTCATTAATTTAAAGGAAACTTCAACAAAATTTTCTATCGAAAAGGTACAAAACGATGAGTTACCTTTGCTTGATGTTTTATACTAGCTGAGATGGAAATAAGATCCTACCAAATTACATTTAATTAAACTCACCCATCTTGCAGATTTGTATTAGTCCAGGAATTGCTGTTGGTCCGTTGTTAGTAAAATGGGACTTGTCTATCCAGAGAATATTATTCAAGATATTTCCCTTACCATAATGTCAACGGAAAGTCAAGCTATAAATTCCAAACGACACTCTGCATCGTCAGGTCTTAATGTTGCACAAGGTTCAATTTATAGGAATGAAATGTATGTTGTATGTTTGTTCAGCAAAGCCCTTAATTGAAGAGAATGGATTTTTCTTTAACATACGTCAGAATTAAGAGTGTTTTCTTCATTGCGGTTTCAATTATTAATATTATTCAAACGACATGTGTTTTGTTTATGTTTTTCAGTTATATGAGTCTTGTTTAAATGATACATATACAGGGGAATTTTAATATATGTACGAATAACTTTTCGCTTGTATTCGGTTATATCCGAAGCCGCTTCGGTGCCCATCAGAAGTGAGCCGTTCAGTTATTTTTATAATATCGCGTTATTTGAGATTTACATATGATTTTATCTATACAAGTCTTATTTTACATCACCTTGTATTTCATAAAGGGGCAACCATTGAGAGTCTGGGAACCGATTAATTTACATTATTTACTACTACTACTACTACTATTACCTTTCATGCCATTCCCTTAGTGGGGGTAGGCAAAACCCAATAAAGCTTCCACCTTCACAACCACATCATGCACTCATACACCAACCCCTCTCACTACCACCGCCCTTCACCACAACTCCCAGCACTCTACATTATCACACCAGCCCACTATTACCTACAAATCCTACTATCACTACTATCATCCATTCTCTATTTTTCTCCATTGCTTTCTGTCCCTACACACTTCTTTTGCTTCCATTAAATTCATACAACGTTTTTGGCAAGCTCACCTATTCTTTGCGCTCTTTACTCTCTTTTCTTTTCTTTACATTATTTCTTAATGGAAAATTGGTTTAATATATGAACAACTCGATTTAGAACCCCCAAGAAACAGATTAAGTTCGTTTATTGATATTTCATGTATATGAGTGATCATCAAAAAAATGTTCTAGTAATCTGATAAAATAAACGTCCAATCTTTAGCTTATTCCGCTTTCTAGTAAAATTGACATTCAATTGTCAATTTGGCAATTTTACTGGGAACCATTTTTTAACGATCAGGTGTTATAAAATTTCTGAGCTATTGCACACTTGTAAGTTTAGAAATGTGCAAGATTGAGTTTTTTCTAAATCAAAACTATTAAGAAGCAGCGGTGGCAAATGAGGTAGTGCTACTGAGCTGTAGAGCTGCAAGAGTTCAAACTTTTGAGGATTATTGCACGTATAACACTACTAATACAAATTATAGCATTAAATGTGAAATGCTCAAAACCAAATAAAACTATGTTATTTGGTTATTATTAAAAATCTACATTAATGAGAAAGGAGAGCAAATATGAAATATTCTACAAGTTAAAAGTCCCATTATTTGGGTCGTGTTGATTTTGGATAACTAAATGAGTGACTAAGGTCCAGTATTTCAATATTAGTTTAAGCTTTAGCTTACTTAAACCTTTTTGTGTGTCCATGGAAGCCATTGTAGTAATAATCATTTCCACAGCAACAAAGTATCGCTTAAGTAAGCTGAAGCTTAAGCTAAAATTGAAATACCGGTTCTAAAGGATATGCGTATACTAATTCCAAAACTTTTGTTTCACATTTACTTAACAACTTTCACGAGTTATTCAGTTATTTAGTATGCTTTAATTTTAGTTTTAGTACAAGCATAACAAAAATAAGAAAAAAGGTAACTGACTACTTATTGTCTGAATAGAATACCAATTTAATAAAAGCAATCTGAAATATTCACATACTCACATTAAATAATAATAAAAATACTATTTTTGTAAGTTAAAAATACTTTCTAAAATTGTTTTTATAATCTGAATTTAGTGTTTATAAATGTAAAACTCGTTTTTATTTGTTATTATCGTTACTTTGTTACAACTTGATGATAATTACTATGCTATAAAAATATGTCTAGGTACTTTAGAAATGCTCGGATTTGACGAAAATAATTATTTTATACCTGTGAGAATTGGATTTTTATTCCTTTGACATTAAAAGATATCGACGTTACTTCCTCATTCATTTAATCTTCTAAATTGCAGATAAATATTTTTTACTTTATTGCAAATTGCCAAATTATGTTAAAAAGCATCCCGTCTTCAATGAAGTTGAAAGAATTTAGTACTATTAAGTTGAAAAACAATCAACAAGCCAGTGATATATGTATACGGCATTTTAAAAAAATATGGAAAACAAGAAAGATAATGTGATTTTGGTTAATATTGATAGGTTACTTCTATTTTTGTTTATTTTATACCGAAATATATGATTTATCACGTGTATACTATACTTATTCTTTTGTAGGAGTGTGTGTCATCTAATATAAAATGTAGTTAAACCCTATATCAATCTATGTAAGTAAATAGTTTTTAAGACAAGTAAAACATATTCTGTATTAAGACTGATGCAAATGTTCATTGTTTAAACCTTTAAACGTTAAAATTATTTAATTAATTAAATCTTTGGCCATTTTCAGGTTAATAAGAACATATAGTAAGCACTTATTAAACAATTTGTAGTTTATGTGCATGCATTAGCCTTTCCAATCGTTGAATAAGTACCAAACATCAGCGTACCTATAATATTTTGAATAAACTCGGTGATACTGCGATTGCTCCTTTCAAAAGATTTCTGTATTATTTTTAATTAGAGATTATCCTAAATTGGATAGAAGTTCGTTTTTCTTAAAAAATTTCCAAGTACATTAACTTCTGTACCAATTATGGTGTAATATCAACTTATAGTCATTCCCAATGCCACAGTTTGAATAAATCATAGATCATCTACATAATACAACTTTTTTTAATTACCACGCTAGCTTTAATATCTTCTTGAAAAAAATGTTTAACTTATTGTATTTCGCACAAATGACAAGTTTGTATATAAAATTTAAGCAAGCTACGCCTATAATTCGGTGCAAACGCATTTTTCCAAACTCTAAAATTTGTTTTCCAGGATACGGAAACGCCTTAAGCGAATCCAACTCCAATACTATATTATTTTATAATACTGAATTTAAATAAAACGTTTTATTTTATAATCTAGTTAATAAAACATTAATGTATCTTTATGGTGATAGCTACCAGCTCCTATTAAAATATCTCTAGCTTCTCAAAACACATAATAATTATAAAGTTCAGAATGCTGGTTTAAATATTCATTTAATAATCAAAATAACTAAAAGCTATCACAATTCTATACAGGGTGTCTTAAAATGATTGGCAAAAAACTTTAGAAGCGATTCTACTCCAAAAATTAATGCCATAACTTCCTATAACGTTTCTGTAAGGCTCAAAAATAACAAGAGTTACACGGCCTCAAAGTTCGATTTTTCAAATCAGTTTATTCTAATTCATTTTTCAGATTCGGTGCACACATTACTACTGTCCTCTTGACCTAAATTTTTCTATACTAAAGTACCTAATTTGCTAATGGCAGTTGGACAATGACCCAGAATTTGTTTTTTTAATTGTTTTTCTAAATTTTAATAGAACAAAATTAAAGAATGTTAAAAAGATCCCTTGTTTCATAACGACAAAATGAGCCGTTTTCGAGAAAAATGCCTTTAAATATTTGCTTGTAGTAAATAAATAGGGACTTAATTCCGCTCATTTTCAAGATTAACAAAGTATGTCTATGAAACAAACGTTGAAATAATTTTGACATAATAATTTTACGCAATACAATTCAAAAAATAATAAATAACAACCTTTAAGGTATAGTCAAAAAAATTTAAGTAATTATCCAATAATCTTAATTTCTAGTTAATTATTAATAACTAACATTAAATTCAATATTTTTATAATAAAGTTTCAAAGTGATGTCCTTCTACTTCAATGCATAGGTCAATCCTTCTCAGGAAATGTCCAAGAACTCTAGAGAATATTTCCTCACAGTTATCAATAATTCTTTGCCTCAGACCTTCAACGTTGCATACCGGAGTCCTGTATACAAGATGTTTGAGGTACCCCTAAGGGGTTGTTTAAATCAGACCATCTGGGAGCCCATTGCGCAAAGCCACCGCGTCTTATCTATCTCTCAGGAAATGGTCTAAGAATTCTCTCACCGCTATATTGAAATGTGGCGGCGTACTGCCTTGCTGGGTAACTGGTTTCTTAAAAATCCTATAAACCTCACCACCGAGTCTTTGTGGGAAAAATGTAACCCAATTAAATGATCGCCAACAATACCGACCCACATGTAAACAGCGTTACACGGTCAAGTGAGGATTCCCATCAATGTGTATTATGAAGAGCGATTAAGCCATCTTGTCCAAATCCAGCTTCAACCATGAAAAGAATAGAAGGAACGAAATTTCGATTGCCATTTGCAGATTTTTAATGATATTGCACAAATTCACACGAGCCTCAAGATCGTTGGGAGATAGGGCTTGCACCTTTTGGTAATAGTAGGGATGAAGGAATAGCTCTCATAGGATTTCACGTACCGAGCTCTTTGGAATATCTTCCCGACTAGCTATTAATCTTACGCTTGTATAAGGATTATCCAAGATTGAATTAAAAATACTAACTACTCCTGGAGATCGAGTCCTTCGCTGACGGCTTGAATAACAAAGTGTAGTTTTTAATGATTCAAAGTCTCTCAGTATTCGGTGGATAGTACTGAACATTTGCGATTATGGGAATCTTGCATTCAAAAAACTTCAGTATTCAAACTTCTTGCTCTAAGCGTATTGCGACCAGCTAGTCTATAACAATAATGCATATCACGTAGTTCAACGTTGGAATAGTTATTATGGTTCATCTTACTTTTATTTTTAACGTTTTTACAAGAAATTTGCATAAAATTACTACCTGCCAAAATTAGTTCGACATACATTTGTCTTAGAGATAACTCTGGCGCTTGTTACCAAAACATACTTCGTTAATGTTACGAGCTGAATTGAGTTCCTATTTATCCACTGCAACCAAATGTTTAAAGCCGTTTTTCCCCAAGACGGCTCATGATATCGTTATGCAACAAGATCTTTTGATACTCTTTAATTGCGTCTTAACGAAAATTAAAAACAAACTAAATAAACAAATTCTGGGTAACTATCCAACATGAGTAGATTAAGTCTTTTGGTATATCGGAATTTACGTCAAATTTTGAGCAAAAACACGACAGGACTCTAGTCATAAGTGTGCCAAATTTGAAGAGCAAAAAATCCATTAGAAAAAACTGATTTGAAAAATCAAACATTGGGGTCATGTGACTCTTATTATTTGTAAGTTTTCGGAAAAACGTTATAGAAAGTTGTGACATTAATTTTTCGAGTAAAATTCCTCCCAGGTTTTTTCTCATTATTTTCTGACACCCTGTATAATATCGCTCACGTCCCAAGTAAGCAGGTGCGCAAGGACTAGGCCCAGGACAAAGGAAACCTTAAAATGTAATTTTAAAAGAGATTATCAAATATAATATTTTAAATCTTCGTACACCTTTCAATAGACATTCCTCACCTGAAAACTAAAGCTTTTTGGCCTTTCATCGTTTCCAAAAATCTCTTTTGGACGTTTCAGAACTATGATGTAAGGTTCTCGTATAGTTTAATATTCTTAGCATGGTGGTTACAATTGAGTCACTCTATGGCCTTGTTAACACCGTCAATTAAACAACTAATATTAAATATTTACCAAGCCGCCGAATGTATAAAATGCTTTATAATCTTTAATAATTATTTACACTTTTGGGCAGCAATAAATTCATTTCGGTTATGTCTCTATTTCGCACTGCATTATAAATATTTCTTTGGTGCCTCTACAGCACAGTGTAAGGGTCCCAAACATTTTCATACTCCTGGTCTTAAGGAACAAGGTAATTAAACTTTAATTCTTATGATTTGTGGGGTTTTATAGCATAATTTTTCATAATTTTAACAAAATTGAATACACTATACTTAAATATGTATATAACTGAGCTGTAATTTCGATTGTGATTAATTTAAAAATAGTTTTAAATTATGAATTAAACGTAGCTGGAAATATCTCCTATAAGGATTAAGAGTTTATGCTTTGCTTATAATTATTGTACACATTTTTACAAACTTTTTCAATTTTAGCTATGGAAACTAATTATTATATTACAGTTACAGTTGCTCTAAAATCATAAATGATAATGTTAATTTTTACAGTCAACCGAGCTCTTTATCTAATACTCTATTATATATTTTTGTACCATAGTAAATATTTTCAGTTCAATTCTTCAGTTTTACCTTTGAATGAGCAATGCCCCTAATATTTATTTTGTAACACATTTCTCAAATTCTTTATTATTAATTTGTATCAATTAATGTTTTTTAAATAAAGGTTTATTTAATTTTAAAATATTAAACAATGTAAATTTAGCCATTTTAAAGAAATTCTAAAGGTCCTGATGTACTAGAATAACCATGTTATCTTAATAAATAATTAATTATACCTTATACAAGCTGAATACATGTATGTGATGTGGTTTAAGTAACAAAAATTATTCAACAATTAAATAATTTTGTAACGAAGAAGATTTTCACATATTTAACATAAATTTTTATTTAAAAACTGTAGAATACCGTAAAAAATAATCTTTATAAGACAAAAAAAAATAAATGTTTCCCTACTATCAAGAAATTTCATCAGGAACAAGTAAACAATCATTAAAACTTTCACTTTGTCTTGGTTAACAAGTTGAATTACGGTTTTTAATGATATCCTGCTATAGGATAAAACACTTTTGTCTTCAGTTAAGATAGTTAAATTCTAAAATACGTTTTTGTAACATTGACTCTAGCAGTGAAAGCATTTCTCTTAATCTAGTGCAATTATCCTCGACTTGTTTATAAATAATAGTTTTCAAGTTATCCAATGCTTTGTCTTCTATTATTTCTATTCTAATGAAAGTGTGCTTTGTTCTAATATGAATGTATATGACAGTACAGTTTACTTTGTAAATTTCTCCTTTAATAAAAATCTTATTTCTGTTGAAATTGATTGTAATGGAAATTAACTTTGTAGGTTAACTAATTTAAGTGAGAATTTTGAACGACATTGATTAAAATTAATAATTATTATTGATTTTCCCACTTAACCTATAAACATTGTAGAGAATCGTGGCTCCAAACGAGAGATAATAAAGTTACTTGACGCTTAAGAGAGAACGAGATAATTTGCTCATTTAAAAATATTTAAATACATATTGTAAATATCGCCTTTAACATATACGAAGAAATAAATATCAATATTACTTCAATTTCCCTGTACGGTGTTAGACTGTTCTAGGGGTAACTGAGACCTCTTCTCAGCCGAGAATGGAGATGGAGACAAGGGTCGCGAATTTAGGAAACCACTCAAAACATGAACCAAAGCAGCCCCAGGACCTTCCAAATTGTAGCATAAATTACTCGCTAACATTCTAGCTTTTCTATAGCCTAGACTCACTTCACAAATTTATATCCTTAGTATATAATGTGCTCCCTCCTAACATTGAAGTTTGTGTGGCGATACGAGGCATGTTTTTTGGTAAGTACCATTTCTGTATTAAATAAACTCAAGTACATTTTTTACAAAATATTTATTGTTACTTGACAGCCTATACCTTTTCTACTTTTCAACATCATTTTCACCATAACGAACAACCAACCCCTGAATTCCATTTTTATAAAAATTTGCCGCCTGATTTACCCGAAATTGTTTGCTTGAATTACTCTCGTTGGTGATGTTTAATGCCTGTATTCCATGGATTGTTGTTTCAATTCTGGTGTAACATGAGCCACTCATGTTTCGTCTCCAGTGACAATTCTTGAACATTTGCATCATCTCTGCATCAAGTTTTCAGTGATGACAGATGGTCATCCTCTTCGTATTTCATCATGAACATTATCACGGCCATCTTTAAACTCTCTAACCCATTTTTTTACCATTCCATCACCTATAGTGTTTTCTCTGGCAGCTTAATGAAGCACTAAACTGCCGATAAATGCCGACCGCTTTCACGTCTTAAAGCACATAAAAACAAACAACCATGAACACGGACAAATGCTTCCGTTCTGTCATCTGTGGGTAGCCAATAGATGCAGATACTCAGCGCGGATTGCCGACAGCAGCGCTGCAGCGGCAATATTTGAAAACGGTACTTACTTAAAAAACAATTCGCATATGCCAAAGTAATGCACTCATGCTATTTGGTAGTGGCAAAAAATGTTATACCATCATATACCAGGTATGATATTTTAACAATGCGAGTGATCAAGTTGTCTTGAATTGAGTCATTACTTAGCAAGTTAAAATTTAGAATTGTTATTCCAATTGAATTATTGATTATTAATATGTTGTTTTATCAAAAATGAACAAAAATATTTTAGTATAATTTGGCAAAAGCCGTACCGAAAGTTATTGTACGCTCAAAGCGGTTTATAAGGAGAATTGTACATCTGAAGCGCGTGTTTTCGAGTAGCACAGGAAATAAATGTATTGCTAACAGAGAAGAAATTGAGGACAATGAAAAGTCAAGATGCCCGATGTCTGTGAGAAATGGTGCAAATGTTGAAAAGGTTCGAGATATTGTTAGAAAACACATAAGAACTATAGCTGAGATATCAAATGCCAATAGGGAAGTTGACATAAATTTTGCACAATAATTTAAACATGTCCAAGGCAGGTCTTTATTAAAATTGTTCCTAAGAACCTTACACTATATCAGATTGAGTGGCGAGCTTAGAACTGCGTTGAAATTTTGGATAACATTAAGCAACATTTCAGTTTCTTGAATTCTGACATTACGTGCTATGAAACGTGAAACCTCCAGTAGAAGCCGGAACCTAAACAACAATTCATGCACTGCAAAATGCCAGACTTTTCCAGAGAAAGAAAACCGAATGAGCAAATTGATATTAGATACGTTGAGTTAGTTAAATCATTTCCTGAAAAAAGGACAGTTAACCAGCATTATTATACGAGGGTAGTTCAATAAGTCAGGTAAAAATGGAACAATCAGTAGTTTTTTCGGGATAAAAACATTTTATTTGTCAACATAGTCCCCCTTCAACTCAATACATTTATTTCAACGGTATTTAAGAAATTAAATGGATGTAGTAAAATTATCAAATTATCAAAGTCTGCAAATATGTTGTTACTGCAGCGATTAATTTTTCATTGAATGAAAATTTCTTACCAGCAAACCAAGTTTTCATGTGTAGAAATAATAAATGTCAGTTGGGTGAATATGGGGCATATGGAAGCATTTTGAAAAGTAATTTATGTATTTTTTGCAATTGCAATACTGAAAACTATGCTACTGCATTCTCGTGGCGAAACATTTTCTTCTTTGCCAAGTGTGTCCGATTTTCTTTGATTTTTCATTCAAATTGTCCAAGAAGGATTAACAGTACTCCCATACTATTGTTCTACCTTTTTGAATATAGTCAATGAAAATGATTGCGCAAATATCCCAAAAAGCAGTTGTCATGAATTTATCAGCCGATTGCCTAATTTTTGCCTCCTTAGGTGCACTTGAACCAGTTTCTAACCAAGTTTGATCAACAGTTTCAACAAGTCGTTGAACGATTACGTTTTTAGTCTACTGTTAAAAAACGATGCGCCCATCTTGCAGAAAGGTTTTTCGTCATGTAAAATTGAAGCCGCTATATTAATCGACAAATTTAAAATCTCCACAATCTCATTCGCCTTCAGTCAATGATCTGCCAATAAATATCATGCGCGTTTGTCATCACTTCTGATGTGCGGGCATCTTTTGGCCTATCAGGCCGCTCAGCTCAGCATCGCGAACGCTCGTGCAATTACAACAAAAATCATTAAACCACTTGTAAATCATTTTAACTAATGGAGGTGAGTCGGAATATAGTTTGTTAAACTTGTGTTTTGTTTCTGTTATTGTTTTTCCATGCAGAAAATAATGTTTAATGATAACGCGAAAATCACTTTTTACATTCTAACAAAACTATACAAGGTGTTTAGTTGGCTGTCATACGCAAAATAATTGACAGATGTACTTGAAAATTAGTATGACGCCATCTGGAAGAATGTATTTTAATACAAAAATATTGTTTTTATTCTGGTGACACCATCGATAGCATTTTTACTTGATTTATTAAAGTAGCCTCGTACAGAGATAAAAAAAAAGACGAGGGCACCGATCCGGACGAAGAGATTTGAGTTGTGGATAAATGGATGGATATAATTATAAAGCTGCTGTGTATAATGCTTATCCTACGATGTATTTTTTGACCTTCAAGAATATTACCATCCTCCAACACCGTCCCTGCTCACCTGATCTTGCATTACGTAACTTCTTTCTATTTCTTAAGTAAAAGCTAGTTTAAGGGGACTAATTTTGAAAGAGTTAATGATGTGATGAAAAAACAGCAGAACTTCTTAAGATACTGACGGCTACAACACTGTTTTTGTCAATGGCAAGCGAGCATATAACGATATACCGATACGCAAGAGAACTATTTTCAACCTAATGTTTTTTGTAGAATATAATTTTATAATCAATTATTTAACTGGCACACCTCTCAAGTAGGGAGAAAACTCTTATAATCATGTTTTTAAAACATGCAGTTTTCAAAATACAGGTTGTTACGGATTTAAGAACATTTGATTTATAATTTGGATCTGTTATGACCTACATTCAATTATGTGTTGAATTTACAACACAGGAAACGTTCTTTATTTATTTACTGTATTCTAGTCGACTTGTTTTACTATTAATGAATGAAAACAGCGGTGCAATGTTATTGTAATGATAATTTGAAGATATTGTTTTTAAAATTATTATTTCAATTTGTATATAGATTCATGTTGAATAATTAATTATACAAAAAAGAATAAACAGAATGAAATGAACTACAAATGCTCGCATAAAACACACGAATGACCATAGAAAGGAATTACTTTTACCAGAGATTGTAATCAAACAAATACTGATGTATGTATACCTATTCGTTGCGGTGAATCCCGTAACAAATTCATATACGTGTAAACCAAGACACAAACAGAAGCGGGCTAAAAACTTTAATTGCAAATATTTCGAAAACTGTGCAATTTAGACACATGATTTATAAACGTGTTTTACCGTGAATACCAAGATGTATCTGCTGATAAAGTAATGCCCCTTATATCCTGGACACTCTGTATATTCAATTCTGTATTTTTTACTACCCGGATTTTTGTAATATAAAGTTGACGATGTATAATTGACTGTTTATTAGTATTAGTATTAGTAATTCACACAGTTCAATGTTACACTAGAAACGTACAGTGTAACAATTGTAATATATATTGAGTTTAATTATTGTTAATGAGTTTATAATATCTATTAATAAATGCTTTATATTCATTAATGATGCAACTATTTCAGTGGCAATTGAGTTTATAAATGGTGCAAATAGGAATGGTGCAAATGGTCATAAATGAGTTAAATCGTTTATAAAAACTTTTAAAACGTTTTCAAAACGACTTGTACTTGAAAATATTTCAATTTCAATTCAAACTGATTATACAGAGTGTTGGAAAATAAGGGACACCACGCAAAATGGTAGTACCTTATGACCTGTAGACTAAAATTTGCTTATAAATATTTTCAAAAACGATTTTTAAATTTTGAAAATCTAAACAACATAATTTACTATAAATACAATCCTGTCTACTAAATAAAAGGAATTGTGAATTGAAAGATAGTAAAAACATACTTAATAGGTTTACAAAACAGGTAATTTTTGCTTAGAACGTGCTTGTAGTAATGTGATCTATAAACGTTTTTTCGCCTTGTTTACTTTTTTTAAAATAACAAAACAATTTTAAGTCAGCTGTTACACTTACCTGTCAGATTCGTGTATCGAAGATTGAAAAGTATACCCCACACAGTAGGGCGAATTAGCTAAAAACCGCAAATGTAAAGAAGAAATAAAATTTATCAAATAATCAATTCTAATGATTTATCTTTTTCTTAATATGCTATTCTTGTCACACGTATTTTAATATTTAAACTACTGCCTGAAGTGATATTATAAGGATGCCAGGAACCCAAATATTACATACATTGCTTTGAAAAATAATCACAATTAAAAGAAAATATATTTTAATTTTTTATCTTTCATTATTTTTCACTCCAGTAAATCCTAAAGAACGGTTATGAGTTAATATCGTTATTTCGACTGTTTTCAAAAATGGCTATACTGGCGCGCCAGTAAAGCGATTCGGGCCACACCACATTAATTAAAAATTCGAATACCTTGCTTTAGGAGATTCGGGGGGCATAACATATATGTTCCTTTAACTGTGATTATTTCTCAAAACAATATATAGAATCCTTGGATTCCTGACACTCTTTTAATACTACTTCATGCAGTAATTTTAATATTAAAATAAGCCTGATAAGAATATTTAAATATATTTTCTTATACATTAGGATGTTAAGATAAAAATAAATCATTGAAATTGATTATCGGACAAATTTGATTATTTCTTCAAAAGTCTGGTTTTTAGTTAATTCATCACACTGTGCACCAGGGTTAGACTTAATACTACAATTGTTAATATTTCGAAAACTATATATTTTTGAAAAACTTCCATAAGCAAATTTTATTCTATACCTTATAAAGTTCCCGCAGAATGCGCGGGACACATTAATATTAGGTGTTAATTCTTCTCGTCTATCTAAATTGCTGTATCTTTGACTATCACGATCACTCATTAATTTAAAGTAAAAACATCAATTTGCTTTGATAAATTTAAATATCGTACTAGCTTTTTGTATTAATTAAGGACATCCTCATATTGATTTTGTATTATAAACTTTAAACCATATATTTTTTTCCAAAAAATAACTTACATCTATGGGTATTATGAATGTGATCTATTTACGTTCATCGTGGTTCTTACAATTATAAGATATATATTTGTATACTTTTTATTGTTGAATGTCTTTATTTACAATACACCATGGGAGAGATTTTTATGTAGTCTACCTGATCACTAAATCAACTTTCTATCATGACAATTTGTTTACTGCAATATTGCAATGACATTTTTAAATATTTTCACTAAACTTGGTATTAATCAGAAAATTTTTGTAATCTGAGAAAAACTTGACCATAAGAAAATTAGTGAATAGAAGCACTAACACAGAGGTGTTATAAAGTTATTAACTAAAGAAAATAGTAAATCAAGAACTATCCACGAAAAAATGGTTGCACAATATATTTTTAAATAAAATTTTGGTTTAAGTAGTTTCGATGCGGCTGGGAATCGATACAATATGGCTTAAAATGCGAAACATCTATAGAAGCAAGAACGAACAAAAAGATTGAAAATTTAATATTTGCAGATCGAAGAGAGGTTTTAGAAATTACAAGGGCAGTGAGCTCCGCAAAGTTTTTAAAGACGAACACTGTCTCAGCATGCTAAATTTCGAAAACACTTAGTCTTGTATCACAGACAACAAGGACAAAATATTTGTCAGGAATGGCTACGATATTCTCGTATACCAAAGGAATCCTGCGCATAGAGTACATACAAAAAGTTCCAAGGAAAACAACTAAAAATTTAAAAGCTGCTTCGTATAAGAAAAGACCTCAGCATTTTGCTTAGAAGACAGAAAATCTACTTCAGTTACCGGGTACATAAAACTCGAAAGGCTGAGGTAATAATGAACAATTTCGACTTTGTAGAGTTGAAATAGTCGTCTTACGGTCTTGATTTAGCGAGTTGACTAATATCTCATCTCGAAACCGAAAAATCACTTGCTAGACTAAATGAGAGCACATTAATGGATCCTAAGTTGTAAAATAGAATTTTAATTTAACTCTTTTCCTTCACGGCAAGATAGATTACTACAGAATCTCCTGAATATAAGGAGCATTACTTTAACAGCAGATATGCGTGACAAAAAACGCTTATAAACTGTATGCCTAAATTGTATAGTTTTCGAAATATTTGCAATTAAAGTTTTCAGCTCGGCCCTACTTTTTAACTTTGGCTACTGTATTTAACAAGAAATGGTTGGCCGGCAATAAGTTAGCCACTGGTCGAAGCCGAACGAACGCATACACAGGGCACTATTGATGAATAATTCTCAGTCGTTTATTATAAATACTCGGTACGTTACTTACCGTTTAAAATAAAAGATTTTATTTTCTTCCTTAAAATTTCTAGTGATCTGTTAATTCTGCAAGTTATAATTTCTTTAAAATAAAAACAAGGTTAGATACGATTTTTAAAATGTATACATTTCTATTATTTAATTTAAAAACATTTTTTGAATTACTTTCACCTTTACAAGACCGCTTTAACACGGTGTTAAATTGTTTTTGATAAATATCTTCATATATTAATATTTACAATCACTTGGTTTGTGAAAATTTGTAAAAATAATTAAAAATCTAAAATAATAAATGTTATAAAATTTAACTTAATTTCTCTGCAGTATAAAATATCTACATAAATTATTATGGATCAAACTTACGTAAATTTTAGATATTTAATCAAATAGTGTTAGGAAAAGCAAATTTGGCTGATCTTAAAGCAATACGTTGGATTACTTTTTATAAAACAGCTGACGACCACAACTCTAAAAACTATATTCATAATAAATGTAAACTGACATTGTGAAAACAAAAACAAAGTAGTATTTATGTCTATAAGTACGTTTCATGGTAAAGCACATATAGGCCCGTAATCATGATGGATTTGCACGCGAAAATAAAAAAATTTTTTTTAATTAGATAAATCTTTACAGATTTACGTTCACAAAAGACTGGGGTATACGTGTCTTCAATAATGATTCTTATATCCAGGACACCCTGTATACTCCTCAGAGGAATAATATAGTCATTTTCAAATATATCTAGAACATACCTTATGTATGTCTAAATTAGGATCTATATACGATGTAGCAGAAAAAAGAAGAATTCTGATTTTCTACTTATGGCGATATTCAACTTCTTTTAAAATTACAAAGTAGTTGCTTTTCTAGTGCTCTAATAGAGGATTAAATTGCCTTGTTAACCATGTAAAGAAATGCTTCCATTAGATAACGAAATTTTTAAGAAAACTAGTCATGAAAGCGCATGTCTAAGCTTGCTATGAAAATCAATGTTACAATTTTTGTATACATAGTACAGTGAGTTTTTTAATTGTGAAGCATCAATGTCACTGAAATTACGAAAACTATAAGAATTGTTGCTTCATTACCACTTGTATGTAGTTTAGTGTCTATCAGTGAATTACAAATTATTCCTTATACTAGAGTAGTTTTTTTTATTACACTTATATCATAATCATTGTTTACACATCCTAGCAGCGTGCATAAAAATGCGTTTAAAATACACTGTGCTTTAAAGATAACTAGGTTAACGGCTTCAATAACTATTTATACTTGTAAACAACAGTTGCTATCTACATGCTAATTATTTGTGAAAATATCAGGTAGCCTGTTTCAAATTAAAGTGATTTTGATTTGATTTTAATATTTTAATATTTAATGTTCGCAAATAATTATGAAGGTATAATAAAAAACAGTATATAATATTCGTGTATAAGTGCCTTTAAAGGCTCCGTTACGTGTTTTTCCCTTAACTTTATTATATCTGTACCATAATCCTTGTTTAAACAACTTAGCTGCGTGCATAAAAAGGCTTTTAAAACATCCCGTGTTTTAAAGGTTACTAGGTAACGACTTCAATAACTATAACATATTTTTGCACTTTCGGGACTAAAATGTGACATTTAGTCAAATTTTTCATAACAATAGGGACACTTTTAATTTCAAGAGATTAAATTTTTACTTTAGTCCCCAGGGAGATAAAGTAAATTTAATTACGAATAACAAAGTAAATCCGTAGTAACAACAAAATTTAACCAAAGAAAATTGCATTTTGCTGAAAGCGCTTCGCAATTAAAATTTAAATAGCATTTACTGTGAAGTATACATTGGTAAATCGAATGAACTGTCAACTTCAAAATCATGCAATTTTACTTTCTCCGGCCCTTTTGATTTTAAATTTTTCGAAAGTGTAAAAAATAATGCATATAACTCAGGGCTAAAGATATTGCTTCTCTCACTGTCGCTAGAAGAATAAACTTTCCTTTTCGGCATTGAAAGAGGCACTTCAGTCTCTTGATACATAATATACTACAAGGGTAGGCTGAAAACTAATTCACACATGCTCGTAGAGTGCGAACAAAAATAATTAGCAATATCAGGCAAAAAGTACATTAAAGTACAATTCTTAAATTTCAAAATCACATATTTATTTTTCAACATGGTCACCGTTAAGGCTAACTCATTTTTCCCAACGCGTAACAAGTTTTTTCATTCCGTCACTGAAAAATTCTTACGACTTTTCTTGAATTCAAGACTTGACATACCTTCACCTCATCATCCGAGGTGTAATGATTACCCCTGAGGTCTCTTTTGAGTAGAGGAAAAAAATAAAAATCGCAAGGCGTAAGATCAGGGGAATAAGGAGGGCGTGGAATCGGTTTAAATTTCACGTTTCGCAGGGCCTCTCCAATTGCGCGCAAAGCGTGTGGACAAGCGTCCAAGATTATCGCCGCACTATGGAAAATTAAGGTTTGTTTCTGATCAAATATCGATAACTCGTTTGTTTATTGATATAGACAGCTGAAAGTTTGCATACATATTAAGTCATATATATGGCTTTGAACGAATTAAA
>JAHWXV010083253.1:0-15787 GCA_024586415.1 Phrixothrix hirtus
CACACACACACACACACACACACACACACACACACACACACACACACACACACACACACACACGCCCACACACACACACACACACACACACATACACACACACACAAACACAAACACACACACACGCACATACACGTACACACACACTCACATACACGTACACACACACTCACACACACACACACACACATACACACACACACACACACACACACATGCACCGCGAACGCGACACCGCGAACGCGACACCGCATCTGAACAAGAATTTGACGAGTCGAACGATGTAGTACCACAAATAGGCGGAGCACTCGAGCTAACTACTAATGCTGCAAGCACCTCATACTTCATCTTCCCAAGGTTTCTGGACTTCCAAGCCACCGATATAAAATGGCAAAAATCTCTTTTGGCTAAACCTTCAAAAACACGACAAAAAATATTGTGAAAGTTCAGCTGGATCCCACGCAAACAACTCGAAATATTACTAAAGAAATTCGCATTTTCACTATATTTATTGACACGAATATGATAGACAAAATCGCAACTTATACAAATATGTATATAAATAATTATAAAACAAAATACGCAAGAGATAAGGACTGTAATATTACATCAAGAGAAGAAATATATGCAATATTGTTTTTCATCGGTACTAAAAATGTCGGATCTACCAACGTGAAAGACTTGTGGGAAGCTGATGGCCTGGAATTGAAATTTTGAGAAGTGCTATGAGTTATGAACGGTTTCTTTTTTGATAAGGGGTTAGCGAGTTGATGACAACACTACACGTAAGATAAGAGAAAAAAACAGATAAACTTGTAGCTCTACGGCAATACACGATTCTTTTCTAGAAAATTGTAAAAAATCATACATTTGTAGTGAATTTGTCATTATTAATGAAATGTTGCATTCGTTTAGGGGCAGATGCTTATCAAAATGTTCGCATTGTGCGACGCCAAAACATTTTATTGTGTAAACTTGGAAGTATATGTGGGAACTCAACGTGAGTGACGTTATAAAGTTTCAAATTACGCATTTGATGTGGTAAAAAGACTGCTTGCGCCTATTGAGAATAAAAACAGGAACTTGACCACTGACAACTGGTTTATAAGTAAACCATTGGGCAAATATCTGCTCTTAAAAAAATACTTTAATTGGGACAATAAGGGAAAACGAGATATTGCTTTGGAATTTCTTCGAAATAAGACCAAAACAGTTGGGGCTTCTATCTTCGGGTATGAAAATAATATGACAATGGTTTCATATACAGCAAAAAAAAAAGCAAATCGATGATCCTTCTGTCAACGATGCACGATATAGGAATAATAGATGACACAAGTGGAACACCTGAGATCATTCTCTACTACAATGAAACGAAAGGAGGAGTGGATTTTGCAGACCGTCTAAGCACAAATTATACAGTCAAGAGGAAGACTATAAGAAGGCCAATGAGGGTTTTTTACTTTTTCCTTGACATAGCAGGGATTAATTCCCTAGTGTTACATTGCTTCAATAGTCTCGATGAAAAGAGACCTATAGGAAGATTTTCGTTTAAAATCTGGCATTGAGATTGATAAAAGTACATATGGAAAGCAGAGTTAAAATACAATCTTTACCTTCAGACGTTTCTGCTTTTCTGAAAAAGAAATACCCTTTTGAAGAACAACAAAGTAGTTCAACGGAAGGTATTATTTCTTTAAGACTGAAACATGGCGCTTGTCATTTGTGCGGCATGGGAAAAAATACGAGTACTTCGAGAAAATGCACCACAAGCTAGTTTATATGCAAGTCACACGGGAAGAACACTGTTCTATGCAACAAATGTGATGAAAATAGTTCGCTATCTGATTAAAGCTAAAGTTTATTTTTAATAATTTTTCTATATTTTAATAATTATTTTAATTTTCTTGTAAATATTTTTTTCTTGTGTGTATTATATATTTGTATAAAGTCTTTTAATTAGGATATTGAACCTTTTAATTAAGAAACTTCCTACTGTTGTACAAAATACAACGTACGCCCGCTTATGTAACTAAAATTGGCTCGTATACTCTTAGGTTAAGGAATCTTAAATTTAAAGTTTGACCTTTAAACGTTTAACTGCAATCAACGCAGTTTACATTAACCGTTGCTAGGGTGTCATATAAACAGCTATATGCGGCAACCCTAGAGACAGCTTTGGTAAAGAAATGCTTGTAAATAAATAAACAATCACGCAAAGCAATTTTTCTATGTGGATTTTTAAGAAAAAGGTCAGACTACTTATATAGTCATTGAAAATAAAAGCAGTAATTGGGCATTTAAGTATCTATTTTTGTATGTGGCGTTCCTGTATACTGTATGACCTAAGGTGCCGTCTGTTTGGTTATTAGTACGTCCAGGACTGGGAGCTGATTGTATTCTTCTACTTCAATGGTGAATTTAATTTTCTAGCGTAAGTTGTTGAGGTGTTCTCAGTATGCACTTAGTTTATGCCTTTCGTGTGTCCATATTACAAAAGTATCCTCTATGTATCTTAGCCATATTTTGGGTTTATAGGTGACTGTTTTTAGTGCCCGACTGTTGTTAGTGGTAAACCCATGGGTGTTCCTTCTACTTGTCTGTTTCGTTGGTCCTTGTATATCAAATACGTATTTTTCAGACAGTGCTCTGTTATGTCGATTATGTGGCCAGGTGGTTTATATTTCTTTCGAATTATTTTGAGAGATTCATCTATTGACACGTTAGTAAATAGTGACACAACATCGAAGCTTACTAGTAAGTGATCTGGTTGAATAGTTTCTTTCTTTGCTGGTTCTATGAATCACTTACGTTCTTAACGTAAGAATTTGCCTTGTCACGTGAGGCTGAAGCTGTTCGGCTAGATATTTCGTCGGTTGTTGTGTGGGCGATGCTATGGAGTTGGCTATTGTCGTCAAAGGTACACTTTCTTTGTATATTTTTGGTAAGTCATATAACTTCAGACATCTTGATGACTTTTCTCTGGGAATAACTCTTATCAGGTCTTCTGCTTTTATATTGCTTGCTTTAATTTTATCTTTGATTTTCTTTTTTAGATACGTAGTAGAATCTGTGCTCATCGGTTGATATGCGGTGTCGTTCACATCCATTGCAACAGTTACGTTTCCGTTGTCTGCTGGGAGAACTATGACGTTTTTATTTCCTCTAATATGTCGCATAACATTGTGTTCCTCTCGTGACAAATTCTTTGTTGGTAGATGTGCTAATCTTGTAACATGTTCTTGAAATATATACAAAACAGCTTTACCTTTTTGTATAATCTATTTGTTTCAATTTGAAAATCATTTTGTAACTAGGAATTCAGTTATGTTAATGTTTATTTTTACTAATTTTCTAAATTGACATTTCTTGTTAGCATCCTGTATATATTTAAAATCCGCTAGAATAGTTTATGACATTTACTTTCCGCAAATATTTACAAATACTGTTCATGAATCATACCCTTTCTGTTTATGTTTAAATTAAACAGCTGATTACTTGACATTATATAAAGAGATTAGTTTTATAAACAAGCATTATCATTTAGGGTTGAGTTAGGTCAAGTGTAAACCTCGAATTGTTTAAATTTTTGATAAAAAAAATTTCTGCCCAAAAGATTACTTTATCTTTCATGAACATTCATTTCTTTATTTCACGGACAGAATTTTTGACTTTTAATTTGTTAATTTCTCAATTACGTTTAGTAAATTACCAGCTCCGAAAATGTATTAAAATTCATTTCTATTTAGCTACATTTACATATAAGTTACTTTATATTTTATTTTGTATAAAACCCATAATTTGTTTTATTTAATTTCTAAGACAATTACTTGATTAAAGTCGATTTTTTTAACAATTAGCTGTCCGATAGAAAATAAGATATCTATTTATATGTTTATACTGTATTAATTATTTTCGTTTGCCAAATTTTCACGCAAAAATGTACATAATGCCTAACATTTTTTATTCTGAAAATCACTATAAATAGACTTACAAATTTCGTTTAAACAACAGTCTATCTTTACCTCTAAATGACAGAAGGTGATGATTCACTATTTTTGAGGAAGCTCTTCAAGCATTCACATTCCAACATATATTTAAATTTACCGGTACGCCACAATAATTAGCTTACATAAATTAATTATTGAACGACAATTACTATATTTCATTTTTACAAGGCGTTAGGCAAAATAGAATATTCTAATTCGTTCAGGAATTAAGCCCTAAATTCACTGACAAATTGGGTAGAATTTTGAGTTCATTAACTGTCAGAATCGTTTGTAGGAATTATATAAAGGTTTTACTATCTAAATAAACCGTCATACATTTATTTATTAAATTTAAATCAAAATATAATAATTACTGTTTATTAAGTTTGATTTTAAGCGTTTCCTTACCTGACCAATATACTCAGAGACGCTGAATTTGCGCTCTGCGAACAAATATCGTATGTGAAAAGGAAGTATAACTTTCTTTTCCGTATTCCATTACGATTTACCAACGAGCTTGTCATATTCCTAGATAACCCGAATGTAAACAATCTCATACGATATCACTCAAACTATTTACTGCACAATTTTGTTCATAAATTAAAACGAAAGCGTTTAGAAACCGCACTACCGAAATGTAAATGTTTGTATGGTTAGCCATGTTAGATTCATACCTCCATGAATGCAAAGAGGATCGATACAAACGATCAATATAGTTACCGGCCAATCTAACTACACCTCTTAGCGTATATCAAGTTAAAGACTTACGTATATGCTTGCGAACAGGAAAGGTTCATACCAGAACTAATTTTCAATTTTAGAAATTTTATTTAAAACGAACCGATCATTGTAAATAAAATTATTATTTAATTAAAAGTGTAAATATTCATGTAACTTAATACATGTAAATATTAGTACAAAATGCATTTGTAAAATATAAATATAAATAAACATAAATCTGAAAGAAATAAACTTGCATTAATTGATTACAAATAGAAATTATTTCTAATTAAATACAACGTTCTGTAACTATTCAGAACAAATAAGGCACACAGTGTCCAAAACAATTAGAGTAACATTTTGAATCACAAAAGGAATTTCAACAGTTTTAATTTAAAGTTAATTAACTCCAAAAGTGATCACAAGAATAAATTCAATACTAGTTATAAGGTGGATACACCTATGAAATTCTTTTTTTCCATCTAATCGTGTAAATATTTCCTACCTCCTGTACATAATCAAGTTTAGTTTTAGGTTTTACATTTAGTCCCGTATAAAATTATTGGTACCTAACGAACCTGGCCCAACGCCGACATTGAGTTTTATCTGAGGCATTATCGTAGCCTTGCTTTACAGATTTGCAATTTTGCAGGGTTGCCAAAGAAACGTTATAATCTTAGCATACATCCTGTCGTATTGCCTCTAATATATTTCTGTCTAACCCCGAGATTGAAGATTCGACTATGCATGTGATATTGTCTAGGGGGATTTGGGCCGGTACTATCGCATAACTAAAACCTTTGGCCAGTCTCTTTTGTATTATCTCGTCTAAGTGAGTGATTGAAATTTTATTTAGGCCGAATGATTTGGTGTTTTTATAGCTTTTTACTCCATAAGGTGTTTGTCAAATTTCTTTTTCTGTTTCATTGTTCTTAATGTAGCATCTGTTTCGTCCCGAAAATTGTTCAATTATGGTTAAAAAATTGGTATTATGGAATTAATTATTTAAAAACTTCTCGAGGCGGTCATTTACATAAGAACGTAATACCGTCATATCTCCCGCCAAATAAAATTAATTTTATACGGATATTTAATATGGTTGTATCTTTCTTTTACTTTAAAAACGAATCTCCTACCGGATTACTCTTCACATCTATGCAAAAAAATAATCAGTATAAATAAATGGTTCTTTAAAAGCAGCAAGATTTTGGAAGAGTTCCTAAAATATTAGCCATATTTCCACGCTAAATTTCAGTGCTTAATTTTTTGTTTAAAGTAACCAGTGGTTTGTAGCAAACCAGATCTTTCTAAAGTTTTTAAGAAATCATTGTGGTATCAGAACTCTATGAGCCTAAGATCTCGCCATAAATGTGTATTATGTTTATTTCGTTCAGCAATCTTAGCGCCAAAGCTAGCGTATAGAGAAGAGAAGTTTAAATAAAACAGTACTAAAGTGTTCAAAATCAAAGTTCCACTTGCTTGTCAGATACAAGGGATATTATCTGAGACAAAAGCGCGTCAACATATCACAGTAAGTAGTGAGGAATAAATCCCTGTCATTTTCGCAACTAGAAAAGTCCTGATATCTTAATATATCAACCATTGTATCACACAGGTGCGTTGACAAATTTCAATCCCTCATTTCAGTAAAACTGAAATTTGTATAAATTGTTTATCCAAAAGTATTTCAATTTTGTAAAGAGGAGGGAATTAATCAGATTGCACTAAATTCGGGTTCAGAAGATGGAAGAAGAGTAGCCTCATCATTCAAATCTGTTTTATAAGAGGAATATCCTAGTTAAGTTATGGAAATAGTGAAAAAGCGCACAAGCATCCAACATGCACTTGATCTCGAAGTTTACAAAAGAGCATTTCCAACGAGATCTAAAGTAAAATTAAGATGTAAGAACATTCAGAAATGATACACCTGAAGCCAAACGGGCATCTAAACCACTATAAATAATAGGGAATGATGCTTATTTCAATAACTTATAAGAAATGATATTTAAAATATTTTAGAATGTTTTTTAAATAGTTTGTTCGAGTTTTCCTAATTTTTATTAGATTTTCATAAGTAATAATTAAATTTGGATATCCAAAAGCAACGACGAGGTAAAGATGCATGTAGATTAAGATTTCAAAGACAGTTTTCTAATAAAGAAAGCTTGCCTGAATATTTAGTAAATAATCTGACATTCCCTCTTCAATTAGAGGAAAACCTGGTAGAAGCAAACCTTGATTGGAAATAATGTGTACGAGTTTTGTCTAAAAAGGATTCGCCCTTTGACCAGAAAAAACAAGATACGATTCTTGCACGATTGGCGTCCTAAGCCCCTTCAGAGTAGTCGTCTTGCGACATCAACACTTAGCGTAGCAATATTTCAACTGCTGGAAGGACTTATGGAACGCGTCTTTTGGAATTTTCTGTAGTTCCGTTCTGTTCTGAATTATTTCTTCTCTATTCTCAAATCCAGAGTCTTTCAGTAGCATCTTAATCTTCGGAAACAGCCATAAGTCGCAAGAGGCCCCGTGTGGACAGTAGCGAGCTTAGCAGGCAGTTGAAATTCTGTGTTTTGTCAAAAAAGTTTGGATCAGGTGGGACGAATACGCCGGAGCAATCGTGATGTAGCTTCCAGTTTTGCAACTTTCAGAAGTCTGGTCTTTTGCCCCCTAATACATAACGTAGAAGGGGGTGAACTCCTTGATTGTAGTGTTTAACAATTATTTGTCTTTCCGTTGCGTTGTTTGATGCACAATGCCACGGCAATCAAAAAGTCAGTCAACATAATCTTCATTTTGCGCAACTATCGCGCTTTTTTGGGAGGAACGCTTACATTGTGATGATTGCACCTTTGCTTTTTGATTATA
The DNA here is from genome assembly GCA_024586415.1 of Phrixothrix hirtus. Taxonomy (NCBI): domain Eukaryota; kingdom Metazoa; phylum Arthropoda; class Insecta; order Coleoptera; family Phengodidae; genus Phrixothrix; species Phrixothrix hirtus. The sequence goes on from JAHWXV010083253.1 coordinate 7,575, forward strand.
TCCAAACACCCACGATTACTCTCAAGTTATCACGGGGTGAAGGAACTCAAGATCGGCGTGGAAGTGTTCGGCATATCATGAACTATTTTAAGGCGGATTTTTTTTATTGGGTACAAAATTCGATGAAACTTGGCGTATATCTAGATTATTACGTAAAATTGCCTGCGCGGTATCTTTGCTTATCCCAACCACTTTTGCAATTTCTCGAACTTCTTCAACAGCAGCTACATTACGAGATGTTTGTGCCACTTTTGAACTTGTTGTACCATTCCTTTATTTGAGTTTCTCCCTTAGAATCGTTACCAAAATGTTGGCGAATCGTTTAAATTGTTTCAGCTTGGGTATTCTCAAGCTTCTGACAAAACTTGATGCAGCACGTTTACTCTTCACCTTATATCATCTTGGGCACAACAAAAATGCGACGAACACGTATCACATCAACTCATATAGTAGTTGCTTCTCAGCGGCACTGCCATCTGACGACCTCGTCAAAATCCATGCATACGTATGAAGATGTCCATCTTTAACGTGCAAAGTGGCCTCGCCCTGCCATCGTTATTTTGGGCTGGAAATTTAAAAGTTGAATTCTTTTTAGACAAACCTCGTATATCTGGAGTGAACTTCTCAATTTTATTTAAAATATTAAGTTTATTTACATAAAGATAGTTTGAACAAAAATTGAGTAATAATAGATTCCAGGTATTTTGAATAACCTAAAGTTGCAATCATTGAAGTGGCGAATCTATTCAAGAATTAAGTTTTCAGTTAAACTTAAAACAGTCAATCTATTGACATCCAACTGAATATTTTATTAAAATGCCGAAAATCAAAACCGCAATAAATTAATATATAATTAAAGAATGTTATAATTTTTCTTATCAATCAAAAAACCAGATATAGTCTTTACTTTATTATTGCTATCTCGATGAAGTTAGTCTTCTTATTTCACAGTTGTAATCTTTAAATGTTGGCGCGTTTAAAACATTTTAGATAAAATTAAAATGGCCAATTATTTCTGAAGCCTTACCTCCTAGAATTTGTAGTCCTTCTAAGATAGATAACATAATATTTCTTTGCGACGTATCTTGAATACTATTGATTTTCTTACATATAATTTAGTTATATATTTAACTGGTTTATTAAACGGAACATAATATAATTAATTCCAAATATTTTGTTGAATTGATGGGAAGCTAGATAAAAATAACGTCAGTATTTAAGTTATTTCTCTATTTACTAAGGTCCCATTAAGTCATACTTTGAAATATATTAGCAATATTTTTCCGAAGCACATAATTAATTTATTTAATCATTGCCTAAAAAAATTTATGAATTTTATGAACAGCTCGATGGTATTGTGATAGGAAGTCCATTAACTCCTGTAATTGTTAATTTTTATATGTAAAAATTTGAACTTCTGGCTCTTAAAAAAGCTGTTTTAAAGCTTAAAAGATAGATGACACTTCAGTTATTTGGAGCTATCGAAAGGATTATCTTCTTAAATTTTTAATTATGTTAAATAGTATTCATCCAACTAATGGAGGTTTGCCTTTCTTAAATGTTTTAATTTATAAAAAGTCTAATCTTAGTTACTGTTTTAGTGTCAACCAAGGACCAATTCACACCAACAGATATTTAAATAAGCTTTCAAATCATTATCCAAGTCAGAAATTTGGTATTATTAAAACTTTAGTTGATAAAGAACTAACAATTTGTGATTATTCTAATCTAAATAATGAATTGGATAGTTTAAGAAAATACTTGTAAGAAAATGGTTATGACTGAGTGAAACTAATAATACTGAAGTTTTAACTACAAGTACTGCTTATTTACCTTACATAAAGTTAGCCACTGATAGAATTCGTAGAATTTTGAGTCGTTATGGTATTAGAATTATTTTTAAACCTACCAAAAGGGTGGATTAATCAATTTTTGAGATAAGCAAAAGATTTTATTGATCCTTTATTATCTTCTTGCGTTTATAGATTGAGCTGTACTTGTGGAAAGGTGCATATTGGCCAGACCAAATGCAGCTTTATTACTAGAAGGAAAGGGTAGTATTTTGCAGACTAAATCAATCCTTAAAATATTCTGTAACTGAACAATATTAGAAAATTTACAAAACGGTATCAAATTTAATAAAATTGAAATATTATCAAGAGTTTCTGATTATTATCCTCAACTTCAACGAGAAGCATAGAAATATATAAACGTGCTAATAATTTCAACAGAAAGGAAGAAGGTGTGAAATTAAATAATTCATGGCATCTGGTTTTTAAACAGTTTTTAGTTGGCTGAACTTTTATTTTATTTAATTACGTATTAATTATAACAGATTATAATATTTATATTGGTAATGAAAACACATGGTTTTCGAAACATTTATTGTCTAATTTAATAAAACTATACACAGTTTAAACCCAAAAATTAATTTTATTATGAATTTTAACCGCTGAAGTTTCCATAAATATATCTTACTGATTGAATCAACACGAGCTTCGATGTATTTTCAACAAGCTCCGGTAAAATTTGGGTTCTGTCTCCATAGTGTTCAAGTTAAGAAGTACGACAAAGAAAACTATAAGAATTGCAGCATTTATTTAGGCTAAGAATCGAAATGAATGGTAAAACATCAAGTCAATAAGATATTTTATGTACTCTTCTAATAACAAGACTACACCGTGTTATAACTGTATCACCGGCAAAGACTTGACTTGAGTAAGAGACGAACTTCTACAACATATTCTTGTTAATTCGGTGGATTACCTTCAAATCCTAATGGCTGCTGATGATGAAAGGCATCAAAAGAAGACGTAATTCGAATCGCGTATAGGTTATAAAAATTGGAAAATATAGTAGTAGTGATAAAGTAATAAAAAGTTATAAAGTAATTCAGCAGAATTCTTCTATAATAATAGAAATAGAAATAGAAATACAAGTTATGGTTCTTATTCTTTATTTGCTTATGTGTACAATTCTAAAATCCTGAAAAGTGTATGAAAGCGTCTAGAAAACGTTAGACCAATTAAGTTTGCTCAAAAATGTTCAGAATTAGATATAATTTATTCATATTCGTATTAAATGAACTACTATGTAACAAAAAAATTAAAAAATTGCAAAAAAACTATGTATACATTCAATGAATCAAATTCATCTTTAATTTTACCTGGTATCCTGTAAATAGGTAATATTTCATAACTCGAAGATCCACATTTCTCATTAGCGACAATTGAAAGATAAAACACGGGCCTAAAAGACATTCATTTTTATCTAAATCGGACCTCCCATGTAGAAACTCGGGACTTAACAAATCTCTTCCTCTAATGTGATGCTTAATACCTTATAACTTAAATCATTAAAACATCTCCTCTAGCTACGATTTTATTTAAAGATGTTTTTTTAATAAAACGGCGATGTTAATGAATTATTCAAAACACTACGCTTACTGCATGAAAGTGGCATATTTACTTTATTAATTTTAATAGATTAAGATATACATAGGTAAAACATGTATTATAGATTTTTATTAAAAAACAGATCGGTTATTATTTATACGTTGTTAGTTCTTTCTCGTCTTCAAACCACGTAATTAGATTGTCACAAAAATTGGCAAAATGGGAATATAATAACAAATAACGTATAGCCTTAGGATATAAATTTAATTAATAACGCTATCCTGCAACTTTATATTAAGGTTTAATGTATATATTTTATATATGTATGTTTATATAAGGTATACATGAACCGTAATTTATTTGAATAAATGACTTAATGTTTTAATCTTTATAAAACTGTATTTATAGAAATACCAAAATTTGTGATCTGTAATTCCGGAATTTTAATAAAGCAATTTTTTAAAACGACTACTCGAATTACGATAAAAATTAAATACGTCTACCACTAACATGCGTATGAAAACAATACAGTGTTAATTAGCACTAGATAAAACAACTATATAACATAAAAGAACATAAAACACCTTTCACGGTGACACTTTCCCTCAACTTACAAATAAATTCCGTTCTTAATAAAGGAACGGCCAGCAGATGCTAATAACATACATTATGGACCGCAGTTGGTTACAAGAATGGTAATAATTCATTACCTCGTAAACAATAGAGTGAAGTAAAGAAGGGGGTGGTACATGATGGTAACTGAGGCCTTGCTGCCGGTGGGCAGCGGATAGCATCTGCAGACTTCGCCTGCTAATTTTATGACGCCCACTATGCACAAGAAGGCTCTTCATATTATAGAACATGCTGTCGACAGCTAACATTACTTGTCTAATAGAGAATATATCTAAAAAAAATTTAACGCTTTTCTGGAATAATAATGCGTGGAAACGTGCTTGTGCTTTTCATTCGCGAAAACTACAGAAACATTTCGCAGTTCAATAAATATTTATTTAATATAATTTTAACAAAAAGTAATAGATGATAGGTGACAAGGGCCTTATTAGTAACATACGCACATATATTAAGTGTTTTAAATTAAGCCATTGCCGCTCTTTTTCGCGATACAATTTTCAATTGTTCACATAAATAAAATAATGTTACATAAATAAATAAAAGTAGGCCTTTTTATGCAAGATTTGTGTTTAAAATATTATACACTATATCGACATGATTAATGAATAAAGTTTGCCACGATTTGCTGTCAAAGAATATACTTCTATGATAAGAAGCAATAACCTCGAAACATGACAGTGTTGCCTGTAAAAGTTCACCCTTATTTATTTAAAAGATATACCCATATAAACTCTAACACAATGGGTTTTCAATTATTTTACGCAATTTTATTCATTGTCAATATTTCTTCCTTCCTCTTGCTTGATATATTTTAGTCTTGCCGTCATTGACAATTTTTATCATTGTTAATTTTTTTAACACATAAATTTGGTACAGTGGACCACATTTATACATTAAAAACACATTTAAAATGTTATTAATGATTATGGGCGTGTGAATTTTGTTTTATTACTGTATTAGTTCATACGCCCTCTACAGTCAAAATATCTTTTGAGATATACACGTTTTTTTTAATCGACAGCCAACTTAGTGGACGAAGACTAGTTTTAATTCAGTCCTTGGAAGTATTTCTAAAAATAAATGGTTACTGTTATTAAAAAATTATTTTTAAATATACCAATTAACCGTATTAGAAACGACAATCTGGTTCTCTGTAAATAAATATCCGCTGTATTGAGAAAGACGTAGATTAAACAGGCCCACATTTAACATTTTGTCGAAACTTTCAGGTCTGAATAAACGAGAAGGAATCTAACTTAAATGTTGTTCGACTAACAAGAGTTTATATGCTGAACGCGTCTAAAGATAGGAATTCGTCATTTACTAATTGCAAGTTTTAGGATAAGATTACCTGATGATATCAGCACGCATAAATTTATATTTAAGTCTACCTTAAATTAGAAGTTAGGCTATAATTACATTTGCGCTTATAAAATTGTATTATTTTTGAAGACAACTTAATAACCAAACTTTGTTTGATAAAATCTATTAACAAGATTACCTGCTTAGTCTACAAATTTAATATGTTTACGTACTGTAAACTAATAAAATTCGATTGTTGCTTTCGAAAGGGAAACTAAGATTCATAATTTTTATACCAACCTGGTATATTGCTTAGAATACTTGGTATTATCATTTTTCTCTAAAAAAACAAGCTAGAGCCAACATAATAACCTTACTTTGTTTTAAATTCACATAAAAGTGCATAATAAATTAATTGCTTGTAGCCTTTCTATATTTCTCAAATCTGAAAAAAGAATCGAACAAAAGAATTTAAACTCTAGTTAACCTGCATATCCATTAGGATGATTGTACTCTTTAAAAATCAAAATAGTTAAAATTGCTGTAGAATTAAGGGTGACACAGAGAATAAAATTGAATTAACTATTTTATATTTAGAATAATTTATTTTGTACGTTATAAAACCTTAAGCAATATTATAAAACAATAACCTAATAATAATAAATACAAATGGATAAGCAGTTCAAAGAAGTACAGATCGTAATTTCATATAAAGAAAGTGTCTAATAATACAGTTTAATGAAATCGATACCGTTTAATTCCCATTTAAACATCTATGTTTAGAACTACATATATTTTGGAAATTAAACATTCTTAATTCTAAGTTGCATTTATGTCCTTTAGATGCGAATTGTTCTAAGAGTTCCAAGAACTTTATTTGATGATACGAGCAGTGGGAGTAATTGATCTTTAAAACTTAAACTAAACCCTCGAGAATTTCAAGCCTATAGTGGTATCCGAGGCTCATCACAGCTTTGAGAGTCATTAGTATTTAGTCCTTCGGTCCAACAACAGGATACAGCAACGCAGAGCGTGATCCTTCGAAATAGCCTCATAGAAACAAACCCGAAGAGATAACCTGGATATAAAAGTCCACAACAAAATAGCCCCTACCAGAATAGCCCTGACAAAATAGACCGTTGACAAAGTATCTCAAACAACGCATGAATAGTAAAAACTTGCAAGAAGAATTGTCGTGCAACTTTGAATATAGGAACCACATCACACGAAGCATGGTGGTATCACAAGTAACAAACTTACGTTTAACTATTTATGAAGGTAAAGCAATCTTTATGTTTAAGTTGCCGGAAAAACCTTTGGAGGAGTGTTTGGCTGGGCTATTTAGTCGGGACTACCTTATCAGAACGATTTTGGATACGAGCTATTTTGTCGGGTATACTCTGGCAAGAGTTATTTTGGTGCGGGCCATTTTGTCGGGGATACTCTGCCGTGTTGAAGCACGGTCCAAAATCCAACTACGTAGATATAGGCGTTTTTCTGAAGAAACATAAATACAACGTGTTCCCACAATGCAAACAAATACAAGGTGTTCCTTTGAGGAATCAAATGCAGGGCGTTACTCTGAATAAACAGAAATACAGGCGATGTACTGAAAGAAAACAAACCAACTAATTCCAAATGAAACCATTTCACTCATTCACCATTGAATTTCAAATCGTCACTTTGCATACCAACGATGGCAAAAAACGTACTGAAGCCATTAAGAACCAGCAGCAAATAAAAACAAAGGAAATAAAATTCAAATAATGGAAAGTAGATAAACAACAAAGAATAGAACAATGTACAAAGAACGGAATAAAGACAAGGCATGGGGCTCGCAAAAAACGAAGCACTACCATGGCAAAAAGAGAGAAGAAAAGACATGCCGGTATAAATAAAACCGAGCGTAAAAGGAAAAGCACGCAAAAAAACAAGCGGAATCAAAGTATAAACAAACGCTATATGAAAAAACCGTAATACCAAACTCAAAGTAAATTCCAAAAATCACAAAACGCAAGCGCAAAAAATCAGGGCGAACTAACCAAACTAAGTAGAAAATGACTTAGGGTGAAGGAAGTTGAACGAATTAAAATTAATAAAAGCGGAAAATCCGCAGCACACTTCAATATCAAGTTGCTCAATATAAACCTGTTCATGCTTCAGATTGCCCCAACATATCAGGCAGAAATAGCCGATAAGAAGACAACCACAAGATCCTAACGGTAGTACATACATACAGGATGTTTCAGATAATATGACATTCTCTTTAAGGGATAAAAGCAGACCGTATAGACACCCCAATAGGCGTAAAATTGAAAGAATTACGAATATTAAAAATTCCTTTTTTTTTAATAATGACGAGTCGACTATGCACATGCTTTCAAATATACAAATATTATCAAGTAAGTGTTTCTTACTAAATAAACATTTCCGTAGTAGAGCAGAATTATATTTGTTTATTTTAGCTTTCGAAGCAGACGCATAAAAACAAGACTGTAAACTGATGCACCTATGTAAATATCAGTGACGCATATCTTGATAAACGAAAATATGCAAATTTACGTCAGTTACTAGATGCGTTTCGTTGTCTAACCAGTGTTTTAATAATAAAAACGAAATCGCAAATTGTGCCCAAAAACTGTAAATTGAAAAATTAGATCAAGAGAAATAAATCTGTAAGAGAATTAACATACTTTAACATTTTTAATTATTTCTAGTTTGGAAGACAATTTCAAAAAATGATACTAAAGGAATTTGTAATAATGTAGCTGAAATTTTTAAAGCAATCTAATTGGCCATTTAGGTAATTAATTATGTATCCGAAGAAAATGTTAGGGAAAACTGTTTTGAAAGTTTTAAAACGTAAGGTAATTAATTACATTA
>JAHWXV010083262.1:0-11694 GCA_024586415.1 Phrixothrix hirtus
GAGTCATTTGCGGATTACATCATCTATTTTATTGCAAAGAAAACATTCTAGATGATTCTAGAATTTTCCATTTACTGTTTCTAATTTTTGTTACAATATTTTCTCATTTTAGTTTCTGAATATATAGTTTTCTTTTTCAACTTAGACAAACTCCATATCCGTAGTACCCCAAAGAGTTGTTGTTTCCGGTTTTAAGGTAGGTTCCATACATTACAGTAGACCAAGGTGACAATGGCACCCGCATATTTTCCATATTTTGAGTACCTTTACAGTGTTTAGCCGCGCCTATTATTGTCGACGATCCATGACATCGCTTCACTGTAGCTTTGCCGACCGTGGTTGAATGCCCAACGAGTAAATCCATACTTTTTTTCCAATTTAGCCTGTGATAATACTAAAACCTATTAAAGGGTAAAAGATAATGTATTATTTGCGTTACGCAAGTAAACCTTTTATTGTATACTGAGATTAAACTAAAGTTCTGGCGATTGGTTTTACGCTGTTGCAAGATTCTGCTATTATTACTACATTGAATGTCCGCAACTATTTTTTCTTGTAATTCCTATCCTATTAATGCAAGTTAAAATACCTCCATACGCAATTTATGGAGAATATAATCCCCTTCCAATTACTTGATATACTATACAAAATGCTTCTTTTTCTTAAGTATAAAAACTTATTAACCGCTAATTGTTACCCTAGGCATTTATTTACAACGTATTGTCATATTTGTATGCTTACATTCATAAAAATTCAATGTTTGTGACAAAAGGAACTTTAATTTATGATATATAGAAATAAAAACATTTAAGGAAAAACAACTTTATTTTTTACTAACAAAATTAAACAATATCGGTCTTGTACAATAATAATAATACAATAAAAATTAGAACTATTTAATGTAATTTTTAAATCTACGAGGTACAAAAATATTTTGCCATTACGCTTTTAACATTAGGTCTGCGATATTACATGACCCACTCACAAATTTAAACGTACTGATGGTTTTACTTTACGCAACAAATGTTTTCCTCAGACTTGAGAAGATCCGTTGTATTAGATTCTTTGTTTAAATTATCTACGTTTGGCTAAACTGATTTATCAATATCTATATTTAATACTGCCTCAATCGAGGTTAACATTTGTTCGGGGTCATTTGCCACCTGGTTTTCCCTATCAGTTATGTCATATTATCAGCCCTTATATCAACAACATCGGCATGTTTATCCGATTCTAAGATTTCAGTTTCGTTACTGCCTTCATAGTTTGCACTTATGGACTTTGACCTTAGGATTTGATTAACATGCCTTTTCTAAATTAAGTTATTCTCTACATAAATATATTCTAATATTTACTACCTCATCTACTTCTGCTTCCACCCTAGTTTGCCTACTCAAGTTTCTATCATGTTTGCACCACACTCTACTCCCCCTTTAACTTTCTCCGTTTGACTAGGTTCTAGTATATTCTAACTTATTCCTAGGTTTTTGTTTAAATATTAAGCTAGCGATAGTAACTCCAGTAGTGACGTGTATTAAATTTTTGTCATGATAAAGAAATCTGTTCATAACAGTTACAAAGAAACATCTCTATTGGAATCATCTCGTAATGGTTTATAAATAGCGTTTTTAATACTTTCTAAAAGTTTTCAGCAAACAAGTTTGTTGGTTGGTGATAAGGTGGAAATATTATGTACCTAAGGGTCGGTATCGCAATCTCCAGTTAAATTTATCTTGTGAATAGTTGCCATAGAAAGCATTGTTAATATAAAGTCAATACAAGAGTAATCCAGATAAGCAGATAAATTTAACTGGAGATTGAAATACCGGCCCTTATACTATGCGTGCTAAGAAACTTTGAAAGTTCTCTGAATAAAATTAACTTCCATTGTAAGTGACACAAACCCTTGGTAGTCCAAAATTAGAAAAACATTCTCTGAATTTTTCTATAGTTGAATTCGTATCAGTGTTTCTCAAGATATATGTCTATGGACATTTCGAGTACATATCTATAATAATTAAAATCCTCTTTCCCTTAATTGGGCCTATAAAGTCTGCATGCAACCGTTCAAAAAAAAAAGAATAATTTATTTGATTAAACGCTAACACTGCGCATATGTTACAAGAATTTAAGAACTTGTCACTGGCCCAGCGACGACCACCAAAAATAAACTCCTCGTTAGCCTTGATCGTGTTAATACCCTCATACGTACTATGACGCACATTTAACAATTGAAACCGTAACTCAATTGGAATTACCTCTTGGTATCTCCACAAAATAACATCCCTTTCACTAGTTAATTCGTCTAAGCAATGGTATTAATTACGTATTTTTAGTGTATTTTAAAAAGTTGTACTTTATAAAATTAAATACTTGATTTAACTCGAAATCTTTTCTTGTTTGAGGCCATAACTTTCTCCAATAGATTACAGCTACATTTTATAAATAATTTAAATAATCGTAATTACTTAACGGTAATCTACTTGAGGCGATTAACATTATCTGAACGCTTTATATATTTGATAAAAATTGAATAATAAAGTACAAGCTTTCCAAATTTACGTGCATGATTGCAAGTTATGCATTTATTACTGAATTTTTCTCAAACTTTTACAGAGTCCAAAAAGTATCCCAAAGGGATTTGTCTTTTTATTTTTTCAAAAAGGTTTTTATTTCGGAAATATTAAAAACAAAATAAATGCGTAAAAAGCTCGCATTTTCTCTTAACCCGTAATACAACCGTTTATATTTCGTTAATGGCTGTAGATATGTTTAAATTACTGAATAGTTTGTATACTTTTCAAAATTTGAACTTTACTTTAATGGAAACTAAGATTCTAACATTTTTAATTTATTACATAAATAAGAAGATTCCTTTTATAATTCAAATTTACAAATAAAAATAGATCATGATTTGTGGGTCAAGTATCTTATTTAGTAGTAAATAAATTATGAAGTGTGATTCGATACGTTGTTATAATTTGTAATGTCGGGGAGTACATTCATCATGTTTTTTTGAGCATATGTAGCGGATTATGTGTTTTAATTTTAAAAAAATTTTAAAAATCACACAAGTTTGCTTGTACTATAACATTATTGCTTATTAATTATATTTACTTTTATATATTAATTATTATAAACTTGTTTGATAAATATCTGAAATTGACATAAGTTTGATATACATTAATTTGTATAAAGATATTTTTTACTGCATACAAATTACGTTAAATTTCATGAAATTTGTTTGCCAATTGTATTTTTAACTATTTTCACAAACTAATTAGGATGGAGGTTCATTGCTCACAAAATAGGGTTAAAATTGTATTAAATAAAATTCAATTTTGATAAAATTTAAATTATACATAACACAAGTGATTGCAAATATTACTAATTTGAAGATATTTATCAAAAAAACTTATTGTCGTGTTAAAGGGGCTTTGTAAAAGTGAAAGTTATTAAAAAAGTGTCCATATTCAATAACACAAATGTATACATACTAAAAATGGTATATATTAGGTAAGACCTTTGTTTTTATTTTAAAGAAATTATAAACTTGCATAATTAACAGATCACTAGAAATTTTAAGTAATAAAATAAAATTATTTATTTTAAACGGTAATTAGTGTATCACATTTGCGAGCATTGTAATAATCAACTCAAACCATTTGTCAATGGTGCTCTGAAATCGTATGCGTTCGTTCGTTCCGTTCAGCGCCTAAGGCGTTTGTTTGTTGCGCATATTAAAATGTATCTGCTGTTAAACTAATGCACCTTATATCAACATACATAGATGAACGACTAATTAGTTTAGTTCTACAATTGATATTGGCGTTTTAAAATTAAAAATTGTGCTTTATACCTTTAAGTATTTTAAATAAATGAAACGTTTAGAATTTTAACTTGTAACATTTCCCGGGGAAACTTAAAGTGTAAATATGACGCGTAAATCGATTTGCAACAAATCGCGCGTACATTTGTGTTTACGTGAAATTCCGGAGGGTTGTAAAGATAAGACATTATAAAAGACAATAAGATTATAATCGGGAATGACATATTTTAAATTTATTTAAGTTCAAACATTGTTCATTAACCTGAGTAAACATAAATTGTAAATAATCAAGATATACGTATAACGAAATATGGTGCAAGAATAATCCGGATTTAAAATATTGAGAAACCGCTGAAAACTAATTAATACTTAATAAAAATTGCTTCTTAAAATATATTACATATTAAAACAATCTCAACTTTTCATTAACAGAAAAGCTTTAATTGAAATTGCGCAATATTACGTTATAAATAAATTGATAATCAAACTCATGAAGCCGTCCGTTATCAGTCAATGAAAGACTGAATACACCAGTATCGTTGCATTCGCAGAACAAAGAGCGAAGAATGATAATTACGTATAAAAGCACACAACTTTTAAGCTGAAAGGGGAAGTCTTGTAGGTCTCTACTTGAATTTACACCGGATGATTCTCTATATCAGAATATTTTGTATTTATCTTTACCTTTACGGTCTAACCATATGTTGTGAAAGTAAAGTAAGTTGCTTTGTTATTTACAAGAATACGCCAGTCGTTTCCGTCGAATCGTTTAGATTCAAATATTAAAAATTGTCGTCGCAAAATTAAGCAACGAACCCCTTGTACTGACCGTCTTCCTGTAATTTTATATCATAGAGTGAACGCGTTGGTTTGTAGCGGATCCGTCTTGGTTATAAATAAATACCGAACGCCTGAATTTCGAGTTGGTTCTGTAGCGAAATCTCAAGCGCCCCGTAACCTGTGATTGCGTCGTCGCCAAACGTCTTTGCGTTCCTATGTAGCAAAAGTCTGTTTGATGACAACTACTTGAGAAATTTTCTTGCACCGAGTAGCATTGGTTGCGAGTGGAGAAAGATATCATTGCCCGTACTTACTGATTCCTTACACGAGGGAACACACCCGTAAGCGAAGCGATTCCCTTCGCATCTCGAGGAAGACTGAACTGCATTGAATACTTTAATTTTGATTATTATTTATAAATATGTACAAATTTCCGAAAATTGTTTTGTTGAGTTATTATTTTATTTAGAGTAAATAAATTATGTTCCGAAGGTTTATCCATCTTATAATTACCGCCGAAGTCGCTCCTATTCATTCAATATAAATCAATTTAAGTCGAAAGTTCGTTTCATACCAGAAGTTGAGACCACACTTGTTGATCGTATTATTTAATACTTAAGTTCTTTCCACTTTGGAGTAACCGATTCCGGCGTATTCCAAGAAGACCCTAGGCGAACTACCGACCCCCTACAACACCGTACTAAACCTACCCGCTGCTAAAATATAAATTAGTTTTTTTCTTCGAACCGTTACAAACTAACCATAAATTGCAAATAAATTAAAGAGTGGAATTAAATAATTAAATAATTTTCCTGTTTTGTTACAGTTAATAAAATTTGCAATTTTACTTTTTACTTCCGTGTTTTGTTTTTACATTCTTTTTCCATTATTTAACCGTTCTTGGAATATATTTTAAAGGCAGTATTTTTTCTTACGTTTTTCAAATGCTTATACGCACGTTATAAGCAGAGCAAGTAAACTGAATTTTGAGCACCTCATATGTTAATTTTCTAAGTTTGCGATACTAAATAAATCATTTGAATTGAAAATAAGTTTTTAGTTAAAATAAGATTTTTGTGGAATTAAGTTATTGTAACAAATACTTTTTCTACTCATTAATATTGAAGTGTGTCATTTACACATCGATTGCAGTGGTTGAAATTTCATTTCAACAGTTAGAGTGGTTGAAATTGACGACCATCATTTATTATAAATACGCGCATTACAAAATAGCACGACATAATCTATTTCCCTATAAAAATCAACGTTACGTTAACACATAATTGAATTGTCAATACGTAATTCATCGCGCTGTTTACACAATAAAGTTCTATTTTCAATTTATTTCAAAACTTCGTAGAAAAAATAGTATATGCATAGCATGAAAGAATGCATTTCAACTGCTTTAACATTTGTTGACGAGCGGGAAGGCGTAGCCATTGCAGTTGAAATGCAATTTCTTCCCCTTGTTGCATAATATACTATTATTATTGTATTTAACCATTATTATTGATGAATATTTGCACAATTATAATCGAATTAAAGTACAAATAAATTACATAGACAATAGGTAACTACTAAATTTGAAGTGAAATAAAAACATTTTTTGGAGTTAACGATAAGTAATAAAATACAACGTAATGATTGTGTAAAAAATGAGTCAATAAAGACTCCATATTATTTTAAAAGCTTTTAGGAATATTTCCTAAATTATATGGTACAATTCACATGGAAATAGAAACGTCAGTCTGAGACTTTGAATGCTTCCAGTAAGTTCGAACAGCTTTATTTAATTAAGTGTTAAATAATATTTAAATATAATATCGGATGATATGAGGTAAGTACAAAAAATTTAAATACTATTCTTTAGCCATTTTTGCAACAGAAACATGCGCCCTAACTCGATTTATTTCAACGCAGAATGTAGTAAAAACTTGGAAAAGATACAAATATTTAAAAATAAAAAACATTAAAAGCGCAACCTCTTTTTCAACAAACGTTTACATTTATAAAGTATGTTAGTTTAATTGAAGGTTAAATTTAAAAACATGATTACTAAGCATGGAAATGAATATGTAATTTATAAAAATAATTGTGCGAAGTGGAAATTAGATTATAAAAAAGTTTGTTCACGACATTCCCTATATTTTGAAAGGATCCGCCGATTAGTCTAAATAAAAATGAAGCATAGTTTCTCATATTAAATCAAGAATTTTGTTAAAATCGAATAACCGAAATTACAACTTTATTTTTCGTTTTTCGCGATTTTCCCAAAATCGGCTATAACGATTTTATTAAAAATAATTGAATTTCTTGGATATTTAATGGCCTTTCATGCAGTTTAAACTGTTTCTCAGAAGCTTTTCCATAAATTGAGTAACCAGTAACCATTAACTCAGAATAAAATAACTTGCCACGTATAATCTTACAGCATCAACTATTGATTGCTCGTGTTTCAAGAGAAAATTAAGGATTGCGCGGCTTAGCTCAATAACAATTTACCGGTGAAGTGCGTGGGCAGTTTTGCTACGCTAGTTCTGAATTTTGTCCACAACTCGCTGATAATACCTATAAGGAAGGGAAAAAAACAAATACCTGTAAGGGCGCCAGTCGTATGTACCTTCCTATCTCGTACGTACGCCTCACACGACAAGACGCACGACGGCTATAGAATCCTGGTTCTGATCTAGCCTAAAGAAAAGCTAGGTTTTTGAAACAAGAAATGAAATGCAGTTGAAGTACAATACGTATGTTTATTACCGCAAACGAGTTCGGCAATAAATAACAAACAGCCATAGAAAAAGATAACAAAGGTTACTAACAAGTAAGTTATAAATTTTTATTCCTTTCGGAACGCCAAACTGACAATCTAGGTTATTGAATTTTTGCCTTAACGGGATCTAGGCCAACCAATATAATTATATATTAAACACAGGAAAATAATAATGCTTACAACTACGTTACAATTTTTATCCCTTTCGGAACACCAAAATGAGAAACTAGGTTAATGACTTTTTGCCTTAACGAGATCTAGGCCAACCGATATAATTATATATTAAACACAGGAAAATAATAATGCTTACAACTACCTTATAATTTTTATCCCTTTCGGAACACCAAAATGACAAACTAGGTTTTGAATTTTTGCCTTAACGGAATCTAGGCCAACCGATATATTAATATAAGTGATAAGAAATTTATATTACAATTAACATTCCCAAAAATAAAATATCCTGAAATAGTCAAAAGCAAAGCACAGTCTACTTCTCGTCATTAACGCTTATCAAAGCAAAAATTAATTTTACAAAACCAAAATAGTAATCAAAAATTACAATCAACATTCTAATAGCGTTAGGTAAACGTCATCTAACATCAAAACGTTATAGAAGGAGATTTAGTTGATATCTGCTAACAATATTCCAACATTAAAAATCGACAGGTGCTTTAAGTTGCAAATTTCAAAAAACATATATTATAGCTAAACATAAGGAAGTGTAATAGTTAAAAATAATAATTATAATGGTTCAAAATACAGCTTAAATAAATTCGGTACCTATATTTTATAGCACTCGATTATTAATTTTTAAGATAAAGAAAAGTTAGAAATTGAACTATTGTCGTGTAAAAAAATCCAATTGCATAGGAAATTATTTAGCATCACATCAAGCATATAAATATAATTCACTAAAACTCTAAACAACCCTACAATAAATTATATTTCATAAATTGTGCATATCAAAACTTGAACAACTAATTTAATTTGATTCAAAATACCACTTATTACTTTAAACAGGTGGCGAAAAACATCATTTAAAAGTTTATATTCAACGTAAAATAAATTCTAGTATTACAAATACTTCTTATGGCGTGCAATATATTATACTTCAACTCCTTAATACATTATTTTCAAAAACAAGGGACATCAATTGGTAACATGCTTTTCTGTCAGTGCAAAAACAAATTAAAGGTCTAGCTTTTATTAACAGATGCAGCTAACAAAGACGAAACTAACCTCAATTCCATGCAATGAAACGGCGTAACCTATACCGGCCCATGCAAACTGCCAAATTTGATTTTATACGATAGCGGCCTTGATAAAATTTATTCATTTACATATCACCAGGGCTAATTCATTTTGTTAATTAATTCCCCCAATACGGGAACTGGAGATGATAATAAATAATTTTTCCTTTTAACGATCACAAACTTGGAATAATCCTGTTTATTACATCCAACTGGAACTAGTTGCTAAAATTAATGATAGAAATTAATTATAAAATAACCAACGTTAAATGGTCTTACCCGTAACAATAACAATTGGAACGGCATAAGAAGAACCAAAAAAAGTTAACTAACACTCAATGTAACACGCCAAAGTTAAATTTTTAGTGTGGAGCTTTAGACGAATGTATACCAGCAACGGCCTCCTAAAGACTCGCGATAAAAATTCATTTTACCTTAATAGCGCATTATCTAAATATATTTGCAGAAACACAGGGGCGCATTCAGTTGAAATGTTATTTTTATTTTATAACTAAATTTTAAGAATTTCACAACAAAATACCCAACACTTTACAAGCGTAAGTTAAACAATTTAATTTAATAAAACGAAATTCAATAAACAACCACTAATTAAAAAGAAAACGTTACAAACTATGAAACTAAAAGTCCTAGCTGAATGAAAATTTATATTTGTGGTCATAATTTGGTTAAAATCGAATAACCAGAAGTTCCACTTTGTTTCTGTCATTTTTAGATATTTTCCGTATTTTCGTTTTTCGCAATTTTTTTGAAATCGGCTGTAACGATTTTTTTAAAACTTAGTACACTTCTTAGCTACCTCATTCCGTTTTATATTAATCAAGCTGTATCTCTAATAAATTTTCAAAAATCGAGTAACCAGAAGTACTTAGTGTATTAATTGTGAATAACTATAAGCGCGTCCAAAATTCCTACGACACCTATCTTTAATTTGGGAACACCCTATAGATAAGGAAATCAATAACATAATCAACTGTGCAAAATACCAGAATTCATCGGGTATAAAAATTTATAAACAAGGATTTTACAGGTTTGTAGTAATGAACTTTTAAAAACCCCTAGTTTACGAGTGTACAAACAATTTACAACTTCAGCTTCTCGCGAAACCATGTTTGTTTCAATAAATAAATGGCAACTTCCAAACCCCCCCTTTTCCCGGCAATCTCAAGGTGAAGAAATACAGAGTTAGTTGAGACCGGAGCTCTCAAGTGTACGCACGTACCATTTAGTCTCCAGTAATTCAAACTTCCGTTTCGACAAACAGATAAGGTGGCGCCCAAAATAACGACTTTACCTCCTTTTGACTCTTGAAAACCGTCCTAAATTTTTAGCCCAATTCTTACGAACAAATACTGCAAACCTCCCCACGCTGCACTGTGGCTACCGGAGCAAGGAGCTGATTCAGTATCTAAAACGGCATTTCCCTCAACCTTGAAAGGCCCAAGACATTTTCGTCCCGTTATCAACGTATCTCAAAAACTAAATATGATATATGAATGAAATTGTATATTTAAGTTTTTTATTTTCTGCACATGAGATGTCAAGAGTTTAGGTAAAATCGAATGACCGGAAGTGCCACTTTATTCTTGCGAGTTTTAAGTTTTTTTGAGATTTTCTCCAAACTAGCTACGGTTATTATGTATTTATTGTCACTTTACGTGAACTTAACAGTTCTTCTGAAAAAATGCGTTGAAATAAGTTATCAGAGAAAATTTCCGGAGTTAAACAGACTTTCGTGTCCATTAGCTTGGATAGGTGATCGTTACAATTATCATTTCCAAAATAAACGTAGACAATGATCTAATCATTTGTGAATATTATTGGCATATCTATGTGCGTAAGAGAAAGTCGTGTGTTGTTTCACGCCAGATTTTTTTTAAGTTGTATTGAAATATTCGAAATTTGTTTAATTTTCGTATATAAGTTGCAAAATATACTTCCTACAAAAAGAAATTTACTTTAACATAAATTGTAGAGTGTAAAATTCTGCGTCCATTGGATACCTAATACTTTGGAAATTGATTGAAAATTAGTGCTAGGGACTGGAGTCAGTAATGAGGATGAAGTAAACGTCGAAGTGGATGAGTCCGATGATCCCAACGCAGCTGTAAATGAATCTTTGGGAGAGGACCTTGAAGACGAGGATCATGGTCTGCCAGCTTCCAAACGGGCTAAACGTTGTGAACTTCAACAATATTGTAATAACATTGTAATAATATGCAACACTGTTGTAATAATATGTAATAGTAATAACTACTCTGCTATATTAACTTTTCGTTAATGGTATCTTTTTTTCATACCTACTGAACAATTGTCCTTCTGTACATACCCAAGTGCTCCAGACTCTGGCTGTTCTGAGCTAGAACACTGACTTCAGTCTGTAGCACTAATTATATCAATCAATTTCTAAAATATTGCTACCCAATTGACGCAGAATTTTACGCTCTACGGCTATTGCATAAAAGTAAATGTTTTATAAGAAGAGCATTTTGCAAGTTATATATGGGAACTAAAGAAATTTGGATTATTTCAACACAACTTGAGAAAATAAGGTTCTTCGAAACATCTTTTCAGCACATTTTTTCGACCAATTTTTGAAGTTAAGGTACTCAATCAACGCAGAATTTAATGTTCTACAATTTATGAACAACGATTTTTATGGAGGAAGCGTACTTTGCGAGTCATTTACGAAACCTGAAAATAGTCCAAACATTTGGCAGTTTTTTGGAAATTGCGGCTAACGCATACCCAGAAAATTGGGGCAAACAAAGCATTTAAAACAATTTCCAACTTTCCTCTAATTATTTCAAACAAAATGTCTAATTTCTCTGGTCTAATAGCGTTTTTATTTATGATAGAATCTGCAACAATCTAGACTATATATTTATTTTTTGAATATATTAAAATAACTGTTTCATCATAATGTAATTACCCAAAAATTTTCTTTTTGTTACAGAACGAGTACCATCAAATTTTCCTACAATGCGAAGCATATGCCATGTAGTACATCGTTAAAGTTAAAGTTTGGAAATTCATATTGAAAC
>JAHWXV010083308.1:0-10103 GCA_024586415.1 Phrixothrix hirtus
TCGGCCTTAATTAATTACATTCAAAATGATACAGTTAAATTGTTTGAAATTAAGTTTCGTAAACACTTAATAATTACATATGCAAAATTAATTAAATAAAGTTTAGATAAATGTATTAAAAAGTAGAAATCGTATAAATACAAAGCAAGTAAATTCAAAAGCAAAAACTACAAATGTCGGCACAACATGTACAACTTTAAGCTGACAAAATTTAAACACTTCTTTTCCAACAAAGCAGTTTTCAAATCTTTACATAATTGCTAATTCAGATGTTGTTCAAAATAAGTAATTTAAAGCTTGGCAGAAAAAATATCTAATTAAAAAGGTAAATTGTCCTTAATTTTTGATATCCTTCCAGCAGAAGCGGATTCATCTGCGTCGCCTTCATGTCGTCCGATGATTGATAGAAACAGAAGCCCACCGAAATGTCAAACCAAGCGTTGGCTAGTCAAATAGCACACAAGGAGAGCACAACGAACACCTCGGGGCCAAGGGGCACCAGTAGTTAAACGGAGTCGGTTGGACCAGAACAAGAAGGCGGCGGAAGTCCCAGCACATAAGCATGTACCATAGATACGGAAACTTCGGCGAGGACGTCAGTTATCCAGAACGTAGTTAATGTCAGAGTAGAGAGCGAACTTTTACCTCGAAACGTAGCATGCCGGAAGAACTCGTCTTTAACGGGTTCTTAGACAAGTGGAATTATCACAGATTGTTACACAAGTAAATTAAGAAAAGGATTTTTGCCTATTGATAAACAACAATGAATTGAGCGAAGTTGACCTTGGAGGAACACGCTATCTGCAGGCGCGGACCATATGTTGATAGACCTACATGTGTTGGTTTTAACTAAAGCGGAATTATAAATTATAGTACATTTCGTAGTGCGTTTTACAGAAATTAGTGCTACGGAATAAAAATTATAAATTTTATTTACAATAAACAGGAAAGAAAGATATATACATTTATTCATTCACTACTTTCCAGTAATAAATTCCCAAAAGCCCAAAATAATTTAATTTGGCATGCAATTGAAAAGATAACGTGCAGGATTTATTTGTACACATCACCAACTCAATATTATTAATTTACAAGACAAATTACGTAAGCCTTTTAACCACAAATTGCTTTTCCAACACGGAAACTCATTACTAAAATTGAAATAAATTACGAAATTATCTAGAATTATAATTAAGTTAAAGATGAGTAAGAATTCATCAAATGGTCTTAATTAAAATGACAAAGATACACCGCGTTGTCATATACATATCTGAATTATAAATAAAATCGAAGAGCGTAACAATATTAATTGTAGTAATCTTCTATTGATTAGCATTGTTTAAAAAGTTATACTGGATGTGGGAGTTTAAAATCATTTTTCTCTAGAATAAATGTTTCAGATTCTTTGAGCACTAGATTTCAAATGCTTGTAGATTGAAGTAATTTCTGGGATGTGTAACTCCTCGTAGTTATTTAAAACATTACACCCAGCCAAAAATTACGCCAATTTTCAATTTAATCGTATATAAATACAAAACTTTAAAATACGAAAAATTATTTAGATTAGTATCGTATAAAATACATTGTTAAATTACTTTGGGGTTGTTAAACGACTGCTAAATGGTCGACATGCAAAAAGTGGCGCACAAGTAAATCACAGAGAAACAAAATACGCCGTTGGGTCTGACTTGCTTTCGGTGGGAACAAAAAGATAATTAAGTTAAGTCTCTGTTTACTTTCACTAATGACTTCACTACTGATTTATGAACCCAGTACTGGTGCATGTGGGTCACAGAAGTTGTCGGGAAGCATATAGTTTTCAAATGAAATTGTACACAAACATGATGATAAAATTACATTAATAAATACACACAGTTATAAAGTCAAGTGTAACTATAAAGTGGGTAAATTTTTTATAGTTGCTAAGATCAAAAAGATCATAAATTAAAAAGTTGTTAACCCTTCTCAAATCGTGCAAATTGTAGCTTAATCTCATTTTCATCAAAAACAATACTGAAATAGACATAAATCAAAAGGGTATGAATTTGTCCATGCTATACATCGGGTGCAAGACGGCAAAAAACCTTCTATTACCCCTTTTAAATTATTCATATTAGTTAAAAAGGTAATCATTTTAAATTTTAAATTTTAAATTGACAACTAAAAATTCCGGACATTGAGTTTTAGCATAATAACACCTTGATTACATAAAATGAGAATCTTTAAATACTATTTGTTAAAATTAGTTTGAAAAATAAATATTGCATTTACAAAAGAATTCGCTTTTATTTGATATATAAGTGTTAATGCTACATTAATATTATCAAGTATGGCAATAGCATCCTTTATAACTTCAACTTTTAACAAAGACATCATTAATTATTACGACAAAGGCTTATCACAACAAAGGCATTTTAAGTTTGACTCTTCCGAAGTTAATAGTTAATAATTTTGGGACGTTTTCGGTTATTCGTACTATACATATTAATTACTCAAACCAAGTTTTTGAACTCACTTCAAGAAATTTAATACATTTCCCAACTTTTTGAGAGCCCGGGGCATAACTGTTACAACAGCTGACGCGACGGAGATTTTTGAGCAGTAGCTCCTTTTATCAATGTTTATTATCACGGGGTCACTTTAATTCAGGATTCTTTTCGATTTACATCTATACGGCACTAAACAATTTTTAATGCTGATACTATGGTATCAAAAGTTTTAGTAGTAATTGACGCTTTGAACTTGTATTAATTTATTTGAACGTAGCTTATTTTAAGGCATTATTATCTATTTTACTATATTTGATTTATGTGTATTTAACCTGACTTCTATTACATTTTTTTTAGACTCAAATATTGGTATTCGTCAACTGGTACATTAACTGACGTCTATAAACCACCTTCTAGCCCAGACTCTTCTGTTAATTTACTTCTTCGTTTATATTAATAATTCAACCCCATTCAAATATCTTATGTTATTGCACTTCCTCGCACAATATATTCTATTTAATCAAATTGGATTACTTGTTAGGAATATATTTGATCTTTACATGTACTTCGTAATAGTAAGATGAATATATGTTTATATAGTACATCCCAGGGGTCTATTCTAAGCATATCTAAGAGCTGATTTACGATAATTTTATAAAAAAGGCTATTTATTTGACAATATGAGAGGTTAATACTTGTATTAATTATTACGACAAAGGCTTATCACAACAAAAGCATTTTAAGTTTGACATGCGAAGTAGTCTAAAAAATTCAAAGAATAAAATAGCTTAAGAAATCTGAAGACGTTTAAAGAATAAATTTTAATTCAGCAAAATTTAGTTAATAAATTTGGAACGTTTTCGGTTATTATTTAAAGTGAAACCTTGTAAGAAATTATTTGCACCTTTCTTGTCATAAATTCATTAATTGTACACATACTTATTGTAATAATAACGTGTTTACGAGCTTTAAAAAATCAGGGCGCAAACCTTACAATCCGATAGTCTCAAATATTTGTATCAGATTTTAAGGTTTCTTGCCTGGTTTAAAATTAATCTAGTTGGACAGGTTTTTATATCTTTAATTATAACATGTTCATGGCAAAATATATGTACGGTTGCATACAAAATTAATAACAACAAATTCCCTTTTCTGAATAATTACAATGAATAAAATAAAGTCGACTTTGAATATTATTTATGCCTTTACAAGGAGACGGGAGTATAACACTGAATAATGACTTAATAGTTAAAGTGCTAGGTTATTTAATAGTACAACCTCGTACATGAAGTTTTGTTTTTGTGTGATTTTTATTTCTGAAATTATGTTGAAATTTCAACCAATTTTTAAAAAGAGTTTTAGGCTCAGAGAATCCTAAAGGGGGAGCGTTTAAAATTTAGGTAAGAAAAAACAAATATTACGTATTTTGTTTAATTTCTTACAGCAAAAGGTGCAACCCTAGTAGAGGTAGACGTCGTAGCGGTGAAGGTGTTTTTCGGTAACGTAATTTATAAGCACGGCGGTCCTTTGTTTTGGGAAAGCCTAGTTCCTTTTAGTTTACATGTTTTGATATAAAACCAAAACAAGCTCTGTTCATCCTTTATTTATGGAAATGCACATATGTTAAACTCCATCGTCTAATCTCCGTTGTGGCGTTGTTGTCGATAACAACATGCTTACCTTTAACAAAGGGAGATTTCTATCATTTATACCTTCTCTGAACCAAAAAAATCACTTTTCATGTTCAAGTAAAATGAAATATGTACAATATTAAGCATTTATTATTCTAACGTTTTATTTTAATTATCTGGGTAGCGTTGTAAAGGAAAGAGGAGATACATGGCGGTGTTGGTTGTGCGTAATTCGTATCAACGTAATGAAACTAGTTAAGTTGCGCTGTTGCGATTTTGTGTGATAGTCACGATTTCTGCGTTTAAACAACGGGCAAATGCAAGCTTCCGAAATTTTAAATACAAAGAAAATAAGGGCTTTGAATAGTTTCGAAACTGTCTTAGTGAAAATGAGTCACTGGAACATGACGAAAGACCCATCAATATCCCGGAATAAAGCTTCCATCGACAATGTGAGAATTTGGACACAATAAAATCGTCATCTTACCATTAGGAAGATTTTAGGCCAATGCACTATTTTCTACTACTCTAACAGACTATTTTGACCGAAAATTGGGTATGAAACTTATTAGTACAAAGTTTTCTACACAGCTACTAACTGTCAATTGCTCAAAAGTTGTTTGAAAGTTTGTACAGACAAAGCCATTGCAACTGGAAACAAAAGTAAGATCTACGAGTACAATCAAAAGAGGAACACGTAAGTTTATGAGAAAAAGATTGTAATGTCAAAATCAAACGCAAAAGGTCTGGTTGCTAAGGAAGCCATTATGTATTACGGTGAGTATAATAAGTTTTGAAGCTAATGCGGTGAAAATGACTGGAGAAATGGTAAACGAGATGATGATGTCATTACAAAAACATTCCTTGCCATACAGCTCTTCCAATCGGTTGTAAGCAATCCCTATATTCACTTTTTTTTGACTCCGTGCAATTCAAGCTGTTTCTAGCATTCAAGATCGTCATGGAATAATGGCGATATCAAAAGAAATGTAACATCTAAAACAAATCCCAAAGAATTTTCGCATTTTTTTGATTACACGTTTATTATACAGAAATAATTGATGATTTGCCATTTGAAATCCGATATTAGATTCTTTAAGAACGGAAATTGCAAGTTTTGTTACAATTAAATTCCAAACTCGTTGAACATTATTTCCCAATAAAGTTCCATCAGGGGAAGTACGCCTATAATAACAGCCGCGTTTAGACAGATTTTTACCTAACTAAGGCTTTTTAAGGTTCCTTTTTGAAATTTCGAAGTACCACCTATCTTGTTTTCAGTAATTAACAGAGTTTCTTCGAGTAATCTTTTAATGTCACACTTAAAATACACTTAGTGAGCTATCACTAAATATTTTTTGCGTGCAATAGAACGCGAAGCATTCAGTAATTAAAATAAACTTGGCGAGCCACTAACTAAACACAAATTAAAAGAATTAGATTTCGAGTTTAAATACCAACTATTACTAGAATAACTTTAAGGTAACTAAAGCTATTTCACCTATTTTCTAATATTTAAACGCAGAAGCAGAACTCATGTAAACGTGTTTGATTACACATCATACAACATAATTTATTAATTAAAATCCTTAGCAGTATATAAATTTTAAGTAACTGAATTAAATGGATGCAACAATTTTATTATGTAAAGAAAATTTGTTTTACATGTAAACTTTTATAAAAATATATAAGAAATGTATTTTGTTTTGAAGTGAATACAAGCATTAATAATGTTACTAATTTATTATTCAATTAGTAATTCCAAACAGTGGACTCATACGAGCTAAAGGCACTGGAAAAATCTATAATAACTCTATATTCTTTAGACCTATAGGACTTATACGACCGTATATAGTATAAAATCTTAATACAATTTTATACAGATGAGTCTGAAATAGATTTGCAGATAATAGGAAGCAAAAGATCGTTGCGATCTTATGCGTCCTTTCTTATTCTACTTTATTACTAGAAGCCTTCCTTATTTACTTAAATATTAAATATTCCATGAGTCTCGGTACACATTCCTAAATTTGATTATAATTCACTTGAATTATTTCAATGAAAACTTTTACCAAAGACTCTTTTTTTAAGATTTGGGATTTGGGATCGTTATTATATTAGAATACTCTCATATTTATATAAAACACGAGTCACCTAAGATTGACCACCACTTCTCTATTTTCTTGAATTTTAAATTTTTAAATGTTCTAGAAAGCTATTTTTAATTATTTAATTATTTTTTAAACATTTATTAAAATATACAGGGTGGAATAAAAATGTTTTTTAAAATAGAAGATATATCTTTTTGCACATTTGAAGTCTTCAGGTTTTTATAATTTCCGAAATATATGTATATACTACGTAAGTATAATTTATTTCCATTGATTGGCTATAATGAATTAAAGTGAAATTATTTTATTCGCATACAGGGTGATTTTAAAATCCACCGACAAACTACAACACGGTACTGTAGAACAAGAAAATCTCATAAAATAGAACTTTTTTGGAAGAAATTGAAAATGTCTAAATAAATTATGTCTAGACACATCCAATTTCTAGTACGAATCGCAGAGTAAATAACATGTTCAAAAATATCATATTACTGCAGCTGTATTTGTTTATTTGTGCAAAACTAACCTATTTCAATACACAATGACCTACAATTTTGTTTGTTCAAAGTTTTTGGAGACAAAAATTGAACATTTAATATTCATTTAAATACATTAAACTATACTAAAGACCATATTCCAATTTGCATAAGTACCGTAATTTTGGAAAGTTACTTTTCGAACCATTTTAATTTTTAAAATTGTGAAAGATTGTTCATTATTATAACACATTCTCTGGTTTCACGAAATGTAGGTCTTATAAACATAAAATCAAAGCAATTGAACTGCATTTGATCCATGTATTATATTCACAATCAAAGAACATTTCCCTTAACTTTTCTTAACTTACAGTTTAAAATAAGATAATACAATGACAACTGAAGAACGTACCTTTTTCGATATTAGTTAATCTATTCATTATTAGACAAACACGATGTTAAACTTAAAACCAAAATATAATTATATTATTGCGCTTCTAACCTGTTTTTGTACATTTACCAGCTATGTTGATTGCCGCTTTCTGATATGTTTCCCGAACTGTTATTATTGTTATAATAAGGGCACCATTATACTTCATAACAAGTACGTTATGATTCATAACGGTACTAGTACTATTATGAAATGTAGCAAAGGTTAGATATCAAAGTATTGTAATTGATTGACAGTTGTCATTAGCGTAAAAAGTAGTGTACGGCACGATCGTTAGGTGCCCTAGTACAAAAGGTCTCGAAAATTAGTAAAACTTGACGCTTCGGGTCTCGTTTTTCTAACTTTTTCTCGACCTGTTACAAGACATTTACCGATCGTGTATCGTTAAGTACTATAATAAACAAACAAAACAGAAAATTATTACACTTCGGTAACGAAAAAATAAATGAAATGAGTACTCCAGATTTTATTGTTTTAGAATGACGTAATAACTGCTTCGTGTGCTTATAGTTTATTCACTTAAAACAAAACGTTCAATTGTGCGCTATTGCAGTGGCTTTCAAACAATTTTGCTGCCTTATTTTAAAAGCAATGTTCTTGAAAACGGCAAGGAATTAAAAAAAATGTTTTCTCTTGATTTAGAACTATCTTCGCGTGTACTGTTCAAGTTTGTCGGTGGATTTTAAAATTACCTTGTATGTAATTTATGCATTCAAAAAAATGGTGATTTTATTGATGATATTTTATTATTTAAATACCCTAATTTCATGAAGTTTAATTTTGATTATTAAAATAATAAAATGGTTTATTTATTTGAGAGCCTACTTTTTATAATAAATATTTCAGCCAAATAGTGAAAAATAGCGGGAAGTTTTGGAAGAGTTTTGAAGTTTGATTCCTTTACGTTTCTTTGGGATAAGAATTTCAACTTTGCCACCCCGAATTTTTGTCGGAATCAAGTTCTAAGAAAAAAACATGACTATTTGGGTCATTTTTTAGCGAAAAAAGGGACCTATACAAAAATGAAGTAGACGAATTTTCCTACAATTTATATGCATAAAGTGTTTTTTTCAGATGAATAGGTAGGCTACAAGCGCTCGGAAAACAAGTTGCAATTTTACAGTTGCTCGTTTCACGCGGTTATAGTCAGTTTTTATCACTTATCGCACATTTTAAAGCCTTTTCTAAATTTTCAAAATATAAAAATGTTTAGTTTTTGTGGCTTTATTGAATTCCCGAAATAGGTATATACGCAACTGACGAAATTAGTTAAAGCAATTCAGGCAGAGGGGTGAACAGTACAGGCCTGCCTTTTTTATGACCGTTTTTCATACACTTACACGATAAGAGTTTCAGCAAACTGACAGGAGGTGGTGGTTGAGTACCATTTTTAGTTTTTTACACGCCCATTTCTCTGGGAGTTTTCCGTTTTCAAGCCACTGCTGAACATAGTGGTATGTTCGTAGTGAATGTGGATGTGCTATATTTTCTGTGGGACGTAAGCAAACGATGCTGACAGTTGTTTTACATCTGACTGTACAAAGCTTTGGTAGCCTTTAAATCTATACAACTCACATAGGAAAACTTTACCTGTTTTAGCAACT
The DNA here is from genome assembly GCA_024586415.1 of Phrixothrix hirtus. Taxonomy (NCBI): domain Eukaryota; kingdom Metazoa; phylum Arthropoda; class Insecta; order Coleoptera; family Phengodidae; genus Phrixothrix; species Phrixothrix hirtus. Next base: position 8,763 of record JAHWXV010083308.1, read on the forward strand.
GCCCGTGGATCAGGGTTTTTGAATACCCGAATAATGCCATGTAGAACTGGCCTATTCCCTAGAGTTTTTACGAAGTTCAATTTCCCTTTCTCCGAACAATGCTGATGTTGAGTCACGTCGGCTCAATGCGTGCAAAAATAGTATATCATCAGCAATGACTTTATCAATACAGTTTTGTGCTAAGTATATCTGCTGAGAAACTTTACCTTTTCTAGCTTCCAGGAAGTCTTCGGTAGCCTGCTTTGTTACCACATTTGCAGCTCTAAATCTATTCCACAGCATGGATGTTTGTTCTTAGAGTTAGTCCTGAGATATCATAGGAACCATTGCTGCATTAAACAGTAGATCAGATGCAGTAGCCGTATATTTTCAGTTATTTTACATTCACCATCCAGGTATTCATCAAAAACAAAAAACAACCACAGCACTTGATTTATAGTTTGATTGAACGCATGATAGAACCTAAAATGTAGCTTGTCGCAAAACTTGAATTTTGATCGGAAATTTTCCAATAAATGTCATCCATACTGGCAACTCATTGTTGTTCTTTTGTTGATCGTTGTTGGGTGGGGGGATGGGAAGTGAAGGAGTGAAGGGTGGTAAAAGTGTATGGGGTTCGTTTAGTCTTTTGCAACACACATTGAGGGACTGAACGGGTGTCCATTTATCCTCGTCCACTGATTGGGCTAGGGCGATGTGTACTAAACGGCCAAATAAGAGAATGTTTGGTGGTCGCGACTTTTATTGATGTTTTATTAATTAATTTTTGGTTTGTCGAGCGGTAAATTTATTTAAATTCAATTTACGGGGTCAACGACCACTAACCTTACTTTGTGGTAGCCTGTCCTTTGTGTATGGACAATATTGAACAATCATTTACCTGTTACAATTTTTGTACCTCTAATTTCAGCTCTTATCCCTTGAACAAATAACAGCAATTGCAAACAAATATTTATTAAAATGAATTAATATCAAGTATACATATATTAATTACTAAAAAAAAAAGGATAAAATATTTGAAATAGTTTTCTATTTAATACAATTATGATCAAAGAAGGTTAATTTAATTTTTTTTGTTGATATTGTCTTCAATAATACAAAATAATTAAAATTTTATAAAATCTACTAATTTTTACGGTAAGTGATTATTAAAATTAATCGCTTTACAATTGCATCTTTGTATAGATAAGGGTACTCAACTACCATGTTTGACGGTCAAGGTTACGTACTCTGGCAAATTTTTGGCTTTCCCTTGTCTATACAATTTTATGAATGACTGTTATTTTTGCAATCTAAAAATTTTAATTAAATGTTTATAAAAATGTCTACGTTAAGTTACCG
>JAHWXV010083309.1:0-21771 GCA_024586415.1 Phrixothrix hirtus
TATATATATATATATATATATATATATATATATATATATATATATATATATATATATATATATATATATATATATATATGAAACATTACAATTTTTATTACTGAAAATTAAGTTAGTAGTATATGTTTCTTTAAATATACAGGGTGATAGATTGAAACGGTTCATTAAAAGTAATGGAAGTTTTACTAGTTATATTTTCTGCAAATTTTAACAAAGTGATTGTATATTGCGGTCAATCAAATGAAAGTATTTTCAAGGTCATTGCTCTTCCGGTTATACCGGAAGTTGTTACCAACTTCATTATTTCGTTATTTGGAATTAAATCGTTTCTTTTATTACGTATTTGAATTCCGCAGATTATTTCAGAGCAACTTTTATTAAAGTTTGCTATACCTAAATTACGGCAATTTGATAAATTTTAATTTGTTTTTGGAAAATGTCTGTTTTACATCACTGCATTTAAAACTAACCACAGCAATTGTTTTGGAAATGAAAGGAATAATGTTGAGGGCCTTGTTAGAAGAGTCTTTGAGCTTCGCATTTATACTTTTCTTTTTGTTAAATTATTTACGGGATATTTATAGTAATAGTTTGTTTCCACGTTAATTCGAATCATCAAAACTCAATTTTTTCAAATAGAATGCCACATATTTTCTTCATATTCTAATATAAAATGAAATTCGGCATAAAATAATATTAGCATTCACTAAACCTATCTTCAACCGTTTTGCCATTATTAAAGGTTCTCCCTCAAATAGACAAAAATTGATTAAAAATTGTAATATTTTTTAAATAATTATCCGTTGATACAAAAGTTTGTTGTGTGACAAATACTTTGATTACTTAAAAAATAATTTACTTTCATAGTTTTAGTTGAGTCGTTTCATTATGTTGTTAAAACTGAATTCAAGTTCAAAGTTACAAAATATTTACATATTTATCACAAAAACGGTTATAAGGTTGCTGACGGGACTCGAAGCTGCTTACTAACATGTATCCCTTTCTATTTCCAATAATGCAGTAGACATTTAAATGTATAGCATTAATTCTTTTATGGTATAGGCTAGTAAAGTGTATTGAACAATTGCATTAAAAAACAAAGCGAGTAATAATAATAAAAGCTAAATATTAATTTTATAAATATTCTTTCTAAAATTGATAACAAAATTTCTAAATAAAAATTAAATTAAAAGTAATACATTTATAAATATTCAATATGGCCTCCGTTTTGTTCCACGTTCTTTAGAATTCTTGATTGAACTTCTCTCGTGCAAGTATCCTCAACGTGCCGAGGATTTAGTTGTTCAAATGAAATTCTTATTCTATGTTCTAATTCCTATTTTGTTGGAACAGGAGTATAGTATACTTGACTTTTGATGATACCCCATACAAAAAAATCAGGTGGAGTCAAATCAGGAGACCTTGCAGGCCATGGAAAGTTCCATTTTTCTTATCCAACGATCTTCAAACATGTTCGTCAGTTCTTGGTGGATAATATAAGCATAATGAGTAGGAGCTCCATTCATTTGGTAATAACATCTTTGTAAAATATTAATAGGAAGATCGTCCAAAAAATTAGATACAACACGTTTCAAAATTTCTAAATAAGCACCACTTGTTATATTTCCTTCATGAATGTGGAAATCCCAACGATTATCCATTACCATATAAAATACTTACATTCTAACTATGAGTTTTGAAAGTTAGCTGGTCGAATAAAATGAGGATTTTGTAATACCCACTACTGCTAATTCCTTCTGTTCGTGACTCCTTCTCTACTAAACTTTACTTCATCAGTCTAAATTACTTTATGTAGGAAATGAGAGTCTCTCTGAATTTTAGTAGTGATTTGTTCACAAAATTATAATCTTGCAATAGTATCTCCAGGATGAATATTTTGTACTTTTATAAACGAAAAATCGTGCATTTTATGTTTTTTTAAAATCTTTTGTTCACTGTGATGGGAAACACCGAAATCTTTTACAGCTTATCCTATTGAGCTATTCGGATTATCATTAACATAGGTTAAAACGTTAATTTCACTTTCCTCTTCATTTACAATAGGTTTTGAACGTATTCTAGCAGATTTTTCTTTGCCATACTGCAAAAAATTTGAGCTATCCATTTAAACTTCTTCTTGGTCATTCGAGAAAGATGAGAATATCTCTCACTAAATAAACGGCAAGTTCTATCAATAATCTTGCAACACTGGCCATGGACATGAAACAAATTTAAAATATCCATCTTGGAACATTCATTATTGTTTTCCATTTCACTGAAAACAATAATTGCTAAAACTGAGTGAATAACTATGCACTTATTTGACAGTAAAATAATACGATATCAACTGTTTCCATGGTTAATTACTTAAAAAAAATTACACTTTGTAATTAGGTTTTGTGAATTTGAGGGAAAACTTTTAATAATGGCAAAACGCTTGAAGATAGGTATAGCGAATGTTAACGCTATCTTATGCGGAATTTCATTTTATAGTAGAACATGAAAAGAAATATGGTAAATTCTATTTGAAAAAATTGAGTTTTGACGATTCGAATTAACGGAGAAGGAAATATTATTTGCTGCATCCCATAAATAATTTATCAAAAACAAAAGTTTCATTGACGAGCTCAAAGACTTTTCTAACAAGGCGCTTAACATCATTCCTTCCATTTCTAAAGCAATTGCTCTGATTAGTTTAAATGTAGTGGTGTAGGACCGAAATTTTACAAAAAAATTAAAATTTATCAAAAACGGCGTAATTTAGGTATAGCAAACCTTTATAAGGGTTAATCTAAAATTACTAGCTGAATTTAAAGACTCAATAAAAAATCCACCATTTGATTTAAAATAAGGTAGTTGGTAACAACTTCCGATATAACCGGAAGTGCAATGATCTTGAAAATATTTTCATTTAATTGGCCGCCATTTAGAATCACTTTGATAAAATTTTCAGAAAAAAATAGTAAAACTTCCGATACTTCTAATGAACCGTTTCTATCTATTACCCTGTATATACGAACAGCTAGTTTGTTTCTAAGATATGTTAATTGCTAATACTTTGGGGATTTGTTTTCCACTTTATCAGAGCAGTATAAAATAGTTTGAAACAGTTTTAAAATGACAGTTTTGACATATGACAATATGATTTAAATCATATATCACTTGCAGTATTACCTGTATGTGTAAATAGTAATTTGCATAACAAAAAATCGAAGTTTCCTCCTATGATCTTTGAAAAATTCGGCACAAGTGAAAAGCCATAAAACTGTCATAAAACTAAAAATAAATAAGTAATTACAAAACTTACGGTTAAACAAAGTTAAACAAATGCAGTAGCACCCGTATACCATTTGTTGCTGGACACGTTAAATTAAAACACAACTTGCTTACAAGCACGTACTTAGTATGCTATATTGCGACGTAAACTGGCAGAGCCATTTACAGAAATAAGAAGTAATTTACCTAATCAAAAATCAAAATTCCGCCTATAAACGGCGCAAATTTTTAAAAATTTAATTCAAGTGAGAAGCCATAAAGCTGGCAAAGCTACCATAGCTTTAAATCGGAGTAATTTACATTACGAAACCCAAAGTTTCCTTGTATCAAGAGAGGAAATTTTAAAAAAACTGGGTACAAGTAAAAGCAATAAGAAGTACATGAATGTAAAAATAAATGAACAATTGCAGTGTTGCTCACCACAAAATTTTGTATAACCGAACCATGCAGGTTAACAAATAAATGCATGTAATTTAATGCAACATATTTTGCCACTCGTATACTACGCCGTACTGATTAGCCCAAGTGGTAGGAGCTAGTGGAACAGTATTGCTGCAACACGTTGAATGAAAAGACAAGATTTTATTGGTTTACCTACCTTGTTGGGTTATAGAAAATTTTATGGTGATGTCTTGCAATTATTAATTTATTTTTACTTTGATGAGAGTCTGATGGCTTCTCACTTGTGTTGAATTTTCTAAAATTCTCGTTATTCATAGGAAGAAACTTCGGTTGATCACGATGTAAATTACTCGCGTTCAAACCTATAGATGATTCGGTCAGTTTAAATCGCAATACAACCACACCTGGGCGCTTTTAAGGAAGCTTTATGTTCATTCAACGTGTCCAGCAATCCTGCACAGGTAAGCCGCCGATGACGAAGTCAGTGATATATGATCGCTGGAACACGATAAATGAGGATACAAGATGTTATTTGTTTGCCCACTTTGTTAGGTTATGCAAAATTCTGCGGTGAAGTGTTCTGCAATTATTCATTTATTTACTGTAACGAAATTTTGATGCCTTTTCGCCTGTGCTCAATATTTCAAAGTTCGCGCTGTTTGTAGGAATAATCTTCAGCTTTTCACTATTTAAAATATAAGGAATTTGTATTTTCATTCAGAGTATCCAGCTCCTTCGTACTGATGAGCCCCAGAGGCCGAAACCAGTGGTATAAGACTGCTGTAATAACTTGAATTAAAGTGGAAGCTTTTGTTTATTTACCGAGTTTGTTAGGTTATACAAAAATTTGTGGTAACAGGTCCTGCAATTGTTTATCTATCCTTACTTTGATGACAGATTAGGACTTCTGAGTGGTGCCGAATTTTTTAAAATTTGCGCCGTTCATAGGAGAAACTTCCATTTTCCTCTATGTAAATTACTTCTATTTATACCATTAAATGGCTCTGCTAGTTAACGTTGCAATGCAACTGCTCCTGATATGTGCTTATAAAACACCTATATTTTCATTTAACGTTTGCAGCAATCTTGTATGGAGGAAACTCATTGGACGATAGTAATGTTATACGAGTACTGCTTCACGTTGAATGAAAGTATACGCTTTTACTCGTATAGTTCTGCAATTGTTCCATTATTTTTACTTTGACGGTAGTTTTGTGGCTCTTCGCGTATTTCGACATTCACAGGAGGAAACATCAATTTTTCATTAAAATATTAATAGTATCCAGTAACAATCACCTTAGCACCGGTATGTGTTTACTACTAACAAGAAAAGGTCACAATGTGTTGCGGTTAGTTGCTAATCAAATTTTGTAGCAAATTTTCATACCTTAAACAACTAACAGTAACTAGTTAGCCACTTATAAACAAAACAACCTTTTGAATAAACTCTGCAGAAATTTTAGGGAAGTAGGTACATAACAGCGGTAGAATATTAGCCACAGCCTACTATATCTTTTTGTCTTTTGTCTTTAAACCATGGAGTTTAAAAGATGACGGTTTGGAATGAACTTTTGCTAAATCGTTATCATTTAAAAGATAAATTACAAGATCCAATGCATTTTCACTGCGGGATGAACAGTTCCGCCAGAAAAAGATTTTTTTTTGTTTGCCGTAATTTAATTATATTTGTTTTAAAGCTATTTTTATACCTAAAACAAAGTGATTGAAGGAAAATTTATAAAACTATGGATTCTGATTACTAATACTATTTAAAACAATAATGGAAACTATTTGTTACTATTATCAAATGTTATAGTTTAAAAAAAATCACGTACTTTTAGCAAGTTTGAAATTCTAGCCATTAATGCCCTCTCTTCTAAGTATGAGGCTAGTTACGGTTAACACTTTGGGGTTTTTATATATTGAGCTATTCCTAATGTTCCAGTAAAGCATATGGAAACTTGAAGGATAACACGCCCCAATCTTTCCTTGCAAAAATATAGAAATCTTAAAAATCCACTAACTTAATTAGCTTGCGCTAACATAACAATAGTTTGAAAATATTAAAAATGGTAAGTTAGCCGAACTACTTGGCTCAACCGTTTATACCCTTGCTTATCAGCTCAAAGGTGTGGATTCGAACACGGTGGATGTCGGTAAGTCGTCGGTGGAAAAACATTTTGAAATATGCTTTCTTCCCATATAAGCAAATAAAATCGTAATGGTTAAGCCCGCTAAATATCTCTAGTGGGAGGTGGAATACATCAGATTAAGTTAAATTCTTGTATGGTCTTCACCCAAATGACGTAATTGAAATATTGTTTATAATTGTTTCAGTTCAAACTTATTTTTAAATAAGTAACCTAGTAATCAAAATTAAAATTACTTAATATGCTGAAAAAGAAAAATTATGATGATAAAGAAAATTTTACTTATCGAAATAACGGATGCTCGTAGAAATCTGTTGCCAATAGGCTGGTTTAAAGGAAGCCTTGCTATAGCTTATTGCTCCTTCTAAATTGTCGTTTGTTAGCTTAACACAACATTTACCAGAAAATTGAGGAATTTAACAAAAAGACGGAAATAACGTATATCTAGTCAAATTCGTGAGAAAATAAAAAGACATTTGCAAACCTCAAAATGAATGGTTGTATTCTAAATAACGAATAATGATCGGTCAGTCGAAATACGTGAAACGCTATCAGAACCATGTCTTTTCTATTTTTCCTAATTCTGCTCCAAGTTTAGCTTATAAGTTAGTAATGGCTATTTGCATCATATACAATTATATCAAACTTTGCTTTATTGCCATAGAAACAATTGTGGCGACAATCATATTGTAAAATTCAACTAAAGCTTAGATCTAAGCGAGAATGGTGCAAATGAGCCTAAGAGAAATATAAATAGCGTTACAGTGCAAAGCTCAATTAGTGCTAATAGCGAAGACCCTGTACCAAGCAGTATCGTAGTTTTCATCGGTTAAATGAACATCCGTTACCAAACTAGGCAATTTGTTCCCGTCAATTCGAAGGTAAGACATATTTAATCGAGATAAAAAGAAAGAAGAATAATTCAGTTTTAAGTCACGGTATACAAAGCCTATTACAGCATTGTCTTGAGGTAAATAGCACAGTCAGTTAAAAGATTTAAATATGATTAAAGGTCAACGCCGATCATTAACTGTTAAATAAACATGAGATCGGGAGTGCGTTAACGAAATTAAATCAAAAGACCTTTTAAATTTTAAAGTTTGATTCTGTTATTTAAACCTTAATGTATATAACTATACAGAGTTATTTACAAAAATTAATCTTTGTTGATATTGGTTGTTATTCAAAGTTAAAAATATTTGAAAGACTTTTCACTCAAATATTTTACTAATGGATTAATTTTACAAATATAACATTTAGTGTAAACTATTTTAATTCAGATCCATTGCATAGATATCATAACTTCATTTAGTTTCAATAAATTTATTGTTATTGATAAATATGAGGATCAGATCATTCTGAATTTAGACATATACTGTATTAAGTCCACATAAGCTTTATCAAATTTTCTTAATAACTGTAGATTTAGTTTGTGTGCCAATTATTATTGAATTTTATTAATAAATTGTTGCATTTACTTCTGTTGTATTGGTTCACAACAAAGAGCCTGTTTAAAAATAAGTAAAATTTTAACAAAAAGGGTTAAGTAGTTATTTGTTGGCACAATTCTTTGACAAAGATAAAAAGCTACAAATCGAATGAGGATATTAGGCTATCACTCAATTAAAAATTGTCATTTATTCGTTACCGCTCAGCGAAATATAACTGTTTAGTAGTAATTAGTCAACTGTCAGTTGTAGCCACGACAGCAGTATGTTAAAAATACCTTATAATTTATTTTATCATTTATGGTGTCAACTAATTTTATGTATTGGTAAGTAAGATTTGTTTAGTATAATTTTTCTACTTCAACTTCACAATTAAGTTTAGTTCTGACAACGGTGTTGCCTTTTTAAAAGCAGTTTAAACAGAAACAGCTTTAACAGTTTCAACTATACACATATCATTAGATTGAAAGCTGTTCTATTTCTATTTATATCTTAATACCACCAGTTCTAATTTTTCATTATGTAATTTGAGGTTCTAATGTATTAAGTTACTGGGAAAGTTAACCAGGCGTATAAATAACATTTTCTTAAAATATAATTAGTAAAAGTTTACTTTCGACGTTTGCTGATTTTAATAATTAACATACCAGAAAGTGTCCTTCTATCTTAAATAGATCCTCTTAAAGTAGTAACTTCTTTGAATATTTTGTATAAATTTATGATGTCTTTTAAAATTTCTAAATAGTAGAATTAGCGACAATGAAATTCTTTACTACGACAAGTAGTTGCCATTTAGTAGTACCATAGTTATAGAGAAAATATTCTAATTGTTTCTTTAAATTTGCCTTGAATTAGTTTTCGGTAGTTCATTTAAATTAGTCTGTGAACAATTATCTAGTCAGACGTACTTTATGAGGTTAGAAAATTGTTCTACTACTGCAATTTGCATGCTTTCATGGTTACGTTCATACGCACGAGGACCAATATGCCATATCGAAATAAGACTTCTCAGGTTCTTATTTATCGAAATAAACATTTATTGGTTATAGATTGCCTAGGTTTACAGCAACTGAAGGTATATTACACCAAAACAAAGGAAGAATTAAATCGGATCGATAGTTTCTTTAGCTATAGCGAACCGACTTGGCGGTGTAAATTAGGTCAAGGTCATGTCCGAAAAAAATTATTAGTGCAGAATGATAGTACTTTGGATATTTCTTGTAAATAGCATATTTGAATGACACATTAGAAGAAACTTACAATTTGGAGCTTTCGCCTATTTTTTTGCAAAAATACAACATGTTGAAGCAGTTTTTAGCTATATTCGTAGTTTTAAACAATTAGTTGCTTTCCGTATGCCTCAACCATTTGAATTTCTGAATTTGATGCCGTTTGACCAGAAATACGACACACGGCCAAGTGACGTTATCAGCCAGTAGCGCTCTATGCCGGTAGTTGGGTAGCCGGTTTTAAATGGTAAATATCTAAAAAAACTCGTTGGTAAAGTTTCCATTTATACAACACAAATAGCATATGACAGTTTAATAAATGTGTAAGTGATGTTTCGTACCTCACTGTAAAAATAAATATATGTTCAAAATCCTACATGTTATAAATTTGCTTGTAGATCCAACAGTAGCTAGGCGATGCTTTTTCCAATAACTCGTAACATCTATAGGAGCCACATCAATAATGCTAACGCATGCTTACAGCCTGCTGGATTGCCATAATTTTTATATGTACCATTATCGTTATCAATTAAATTCAAATAAATTACCAGATAATGCTGCGCAGTCGTAATACTGAATATTTTCTACGATTTCATCTATTGTTAGTGGCACCATACAAGCTTTATCGTTAATTCGGTATTCTGGGCATATATTTGCTTTTGCAATACAACCATTATTGTCACTTTCAATTTATACATGTTCAATAGCTTTGTCACCATAGAACTGTTTTTATGCTCTACAAAACAAATAATATCTATTTAATTAAAATAAGTAGTTAGATTTTTAAAAAAAATTTGCAATATTTCACAAATTTTTTATAAGAAACGGTATTCATTTCGTGATACTATTACTTTAAAAATAGAATCATGATTAATTTATTTACGCTCGTGCCTTCGCGCATCTGATTTCTGCTAAGTTGAACCGCGTATCAATTGAAGAAATTTTACTACCATAAAAATGCTCACTCTGAACAAGTTGTTGGATGTAGCCTTCACATATCATTTTTCCATTACTAAATAGCTTAATAAACTGTTCCTGCACGATTACTAGTGTTAAAGCAAGTTTTACAATGCTACACAGTGGATCTGATTTGTATACCGTCGAATATTTTGGATATTGTGATGATGCATAATAGGTGTTTAGGATAATTAAACCGCTTGAGATCTATACAGTATTCCTTCTATAACTTTCATTAATAGTTTTTATGATACAACGGAGATAAAACATTTCTGCCGGTGTGGAATGGTTTAATTATCGTAAACAACGATAAAGAACTAACAGGTGCGTTTCTGTCAACTGGCTCATGACGTCACAACCAATATCATTATGTTCCTGATACTACCATTGAATTCGTAAATAATTAAAATTTGTAAAGTATTTTAAACAACTGTCTGATTACCTTTGAATGCTTTGTTATTACAAATGAATTTCTATGACCATTTACTTGCATTGTGACTAAAAACAGAAAGCATTTTCCGATATGTGAAAGTACTGAATTGGACAAAAATTAGTCGAATGATGTTCATGCTGCTAGGCTCACAACAAATTTGGCTGCCCAACGGCTTAAGCCATTCCTCAAGGTAAAGTTAGCAGAAATTGTAATTAATAACTCACATATACAGAATTTTAAGCTCAAAAAATACGATATATATTTAAAGGCGCAGTAACCAATAAATATCGAGGAAGTGATTCTTGATCTAGATCATAATTTTGTGTATGGAAATCGCTCAAAGGATTTTAAAAAGCTCCTTTTGCTTTCGGACAAAGCTTCTAACACGAACGAGATTTATAGTTCTAAAATTGTAGATTCTGTAGCACTGAAAATCTAAATTGTAAGCTACTTCATGTAGTCAACATTGTAAGAACATAAATATTTAGCGTAGATTCTAAAAGTTAAAATTATTGTACTGCTTTTCTTTGAAGAAAATTTTAGCCAGCTAAATTATTTGAACATGTTACAGAATTTTGTCATACGACTGTTAAGTGATTTACCTGATATGCATCATTTTTAATAAAATGCATATTCAGTATATGCAGCAGTTACAGTCATAGTATGGATTGAAAAAATTTTGGAAATAGGTGAAGAGGGCGCTATGGACCGGTATAGCGACTTACAAGATATATTTTAATGGGTTCATCTTTTGATATTTTCTTCTTGAAAGTTGAATAAAGTAAGTATCCCAACAAAATTTTGTTATGAGACTTACTCTACTTTATTCATTGACTTATAAGATCATCCTATATGATTCTAGCGATTTGTTTTTGGGGGGCCTTGTGAAGGAAGATATATACACAGGAAATCATGATGACAATTCTGATAATTTATAAAGTAAAAATAGGGCAGTCAGTTAAATACGTTTCTCCGAATATACAACGAAATATATACAACAAATTTAGTAGATGAGTAGACAAATGTGAGTTGGCTGATATAAAAGATGTTCACAAAATATGCTTATATATTTGGAGGATATTTTACAATATCTAGCGAGAAGGAACAAACTATGTGGAGCATACAATATAATTAAATATTAAATTATCAGCATGGAATGTAGACTCTAACAATATAATTGTGATGGATTAAATGTTATTAAATAATTACGGTTAATAAACGAATACAAAAATTAGTACTTAACCCTGTTAACTAGGAGACGAATTGCAACAATAAGGAAAGGAACAAAATGATATATCAAGGATCGCAGCTTCTATCTCTTCTTCAGCTATGACAGATTGAGATGCAATTAACTATGTAGATGTAATTGGTTCAGTTAACAAAGCGATTAACAATCGACAAACCGGTGGAATCGACACGAGGTATACAGATCGAAAGATGGATATAGACTGCGTGATTACGATATGAGTTACCACATGTGAAGTCTTAGAAATAAGGAATCGTAGAATTATAAAAACCAATAATTCCTAAACAATATTGATAACTCAAATTTATGTTTACTATTACCTGATGATTTTAAGCTGCTTCTATGCATTGAAATCAGTAAAACAGAATTAGCTAACTCTGTTCACCTAAGTAATTTGTATAAACCAAAACTTGTAAAAGGTAATACGAGACTAATCGTTTGAAAATTTAAAAGGGAATATCTTACTCATGTACTTATGTATAGTGAAACCTTTGTGACAGTTGACTATGTGTCCTGTGTGCTATACAGGGTTGTTTTAAAATAGTTGGTGAACTAAAATGGGCAACTCTACGTATTAGACGATATATATTTCTGAAAATATTAAATTCTGTTACGCCCTTCTTTAAAAATAAAAATGATATCATTTTATGAACTGCTGATATTCGTTACAATTAATTGTTACAGATATTCAGCAAAAAATACCAATGTATTTTCTAACAACAAATTAAAACATGTCGAATTGCACTTTGTTTACTAATAAATGAGTGTTTTATACCTGCAACAAATGACCTAATTATCAATTGCAAGCTCGCTTAAAATTATATTCGGGAGTTGTATTAAAATCATTAGAGACCGTGTAATTTACACATAAATAGTTAAGGCTGCGATTCCATAGAAAAATAGAAGTTTATAGAAAAGAACTTATAAATAAAAGACTACCACGTGGTGATCAATAGTTGTAGTGCAAATTTAACACAGAATGTTTGAACAATTCATTTTATTTTTAGATGTATTAAAATAGAGTTCATTTTTATTCTGTATATTCTAGTATTGACAATGTACCTGAAATAGTCAAATGTGTTGCTCCAAATTAATTTCAAACAATTCGTAAGGTTCTTGAATGTATTAGCATTGTCGTAAAACTCATATTCCACTTATATTATTTCGACTAAACGTTTCTGTCATTTTATTTTATCAGAAATGTACTGATAGTCGCTAATAATAATCAATTATCTTTTAAACAAGTTTATACCACAAACTGAGTATTAATAATAGTTTTACAACTAATCCCGACTGTAATACTTTACATACTAATCTTTTGTTTGTGTAAAAGTCTCAATTATGGAAGATTTACAGTAAATTAGGTAGGTTATAAAACTATGTACAAAAACATGTCGAAATACAAGACTTAGCAATGGTAAAATAATATTTAATAAGAATAGTTGTTTCAAATGGGTTTTTGAAAAGAATTACAAATTGTGATTGTTGTAAAGTACTCAGTTATGTCCTTTTTTAATTCAAAAGGTGGTTTACGGGTTAAGATAAAAGACTCCTCTCGATGAATTTATTTTTCTTTTTAATATTTCTCAAATTGAATAAAAATAATTTCAAATTATTTATGTAAAGTTGAAAAGCTTGTAATTGCTTCCAATTTTTCATCAACTTTACAGAAGGTTAAGAAAGATATTCCAAAGAGATATTATGTATTTTTGTTTCTTCAAAAAAGCTTTTAGCTCAAAAATAATGAAAAAGACAAATGAATAAATTGTAAGAAATAAACCGTATTTTCTCTTAATAACTAAGTTTTTACCGTTTTTTGATGATTTTTATTTACACCATAAGCACTGCAAAGGCGAATAATAAAGATGTTTGAAAAAGTATATAACCAAATCCAATTTAATTAGTCAGAATAGAGTTTTTAGTATCAATTTCAATTACGCTGAATATTTATAAATGCACGTTGCAACGAAGCGTGAGTAAGAACGAAATAAACGTACGTGATTTGATCAGAAATTGGTATGAATAAATGATTATAATATGTGAAGAAATTGCAAATCAACCCTGTATAATGCGACTAAGATAATAATTGAACTGCAACAATGCAGCTAGAAATATTGTTCTACTTGATTGTAAAATCGAACTGGTATAATGATCAAGCATTTAGTCCTTATTAAATACATGCTGTTCACAGTACCTTAAGTTGATTCAATCTTGAATAAATATTATAGAGAACATCTTACTCATGCAAAAAGTATGTGTAAATAGTATAAAATGTATTACTCCGCAGAATAAATAGAAATGACCTCCGCTTACTAAATTATCTAAAATATAGATCCAAATGAGAAACACTTGAAACAACAAAACGCATAAGTCTTCGGCAGGATCTGTGGCTAGAGTGTCGTTTGGATGCGACCGTATAAACAGGTCCAAATAAGCAATTCTGAACGCATACCCTTGCAAATCGTAACCATATCTACAAAATAGATGAAATACGTATAGCATTGAACGATGTTAAATTTACTTCTTACGATCGATGGTTGGATAACCATTATTAATAATTTATTAGAGTTTATCGGCTTAGGTAGTCCTTATTTAGTTATTGAGTTATTTTAATTTAATTTAGTTTAACAGTTTTAGATTTTTTGGTATTTTGCAAAGGCTTGCTCCTAATTAAATAATAATAATTTTTATTTTAACAGAGTTTAAGTCCATAATTAGAACTTGGTATTTACTTAAACGTTTTATTACATTTAATATTAGGTTTTACTAACAACATCTTTTGAATTGGCGATTTTATGTTAATTTTAGTAATACACAACTGAACGAACAATATAGTCACAATAGAGTTGCAATCAAAGTTATAATGTAAATTCTCGTATCACCTTTTTACGTTTTCTGCATGCAGGAAATGGAAACTTTGTAAATTTGAAATAAATTTTAAGACGCTTTTAAAATTATTTACAGTTTGTAATGGTAGGAATATTAGCTAACTGGTTTGGTGGCTGTATCCTACCATTACCTTGATAAATTTTCCATGCGTACACAAATTTATCAGAAACCGTGTTCTACCCACGGAAAGTAGGGATATTTTATATACCAGACTTTAATTGATGCGAGTCCAACTGTTTCGTTGCTTTATTCAAAAAGACAACGATAATTAATGTTTTTTCTGACAAAAACTCATCTATTTCGGTTAGGTACCGATCCCCGTCTCGAAGACCCACACGCAAGCACGCCAACCGTAACGCTACGGACGATTGTGTATTATTTAAATTATATTTGACTGAAAATTTAATTATCATAGTATTTTATAAATAATAAGGTTTCCATTGATGTTAAACTATACTTAATACCAATTGTAAGGATGCAACGACCCACGATCAACAAATTGAAAATTGCTCGCAAATGCATAGTATTAGAACAAAAATAACTATAATTTTCATAAATTGTGCAACTAGTGATATGTAATATCCACTGATATTCTTCTTAGATTTTGCGTTATACCAAAGAGGAAGGATGAATGTTCCCAAGCAAACTTGTCAGAATTGAAATATGTAATATAGACTGCTACAATAACTGCCAGAACGATGTATATTTGAAAATTCCAAAATTACAATTTCCAGCGTATGCCTCAATATGATCATAAGAAAATCGCTAGCTAGTATCTTATACTGAAAATGGCTCAATTAAAATATACTCTTTGTGATAGAAATATAACTCCATTATAGGATGGTTTTATTAATCGCATACGTTTGCTATCAGTCAATCCTATATGGCTTTGAAAACTGACCTTTTCCGCATAGCTACAATTGATCTTCGCCATTCCAATTATACGATTTTAGACTCTCGTAATTAATAACTCCAAATTACTCTGCTCCGACTTTAGAAACTTGAAATAAATTAAGATATATTTCAAAATTCTAAAATATCTATAAAGAGAAATAGTATGACTGTATTCTAAGTTTAACACGAAGCAGTGCCCAGGCTATAACGTAATTTGTAACAAGTCTAAAGTGTACTACTAAAATCGCCGTATGGTAATACGGCTTCACAGTGTTAAAAACTAAACTAAAAATCGAAAGGACACAAAACTAATGTAAGAAATAAAAATTTCTACAACGAATGATCTTCGGTTGCAATAGAATATAAAGAAGAAATCAAAGCCGCCTCCGAAAATACGGTATCAATTACCCAAGTCACCCAAGCAGTAAAATCCAACGGGAGGTTGTGGTAACAGGACGCCGTCATGTAACGCGTCTTCAACGGTTTCTACCACCAAACATGCAAACCAATAATTTAAATTGGAGGTCTTTGATCGGTCAACTAAACAGGAGAATGGGAGTTCCAAGATGTTGATAAATTCCAAAAAAACGCAAGAAGCATCATCTTATATCGTCGGACACGGTGATGAATTAATCAATCGTGACAGCTTCGAGAAGGATCCTTTGATATTACCAGTATATGACATTAGTATTTGCAGTAATAAAACGTTTTACGGAAGATTAACACCAACGTAAATTACAAATTTCATATTCATAAAAGCGGGAAAAGTTTGTAGCCTATTATAACGTGGTAATAGTTACGATATCTAACTCTGACACTCTACGGGATGGTGAGTTTGATCTGACTTAAATAGTATTCAACGGTTTATAGTTTAAGGATATCAGGGGGTGGATTCCGTCAGATAGAAAAGAATTACGCAGTAAAATAGTGACCGTTGGATGCTACTTGACTCTGGGTATAGTAGAACAGCACACTGCGAAGAAAACAAATGAGTTGTAATTGGAATTTAATTAATAACAAAATTATTTAAAGAAATATAAATTAATAACAAGTATAAGAAAATAAAATGAATCTTGTTTCATAACATTTTATATTAAATGCGATAAAGGATACGAATAAATTCTTTATTAGCGCCTAGATTTATTGATTTCCATGTAACTTTATCATCTCATATCTATTTTGAATGCTCGTTGCAATTTGTTTCACACTTCTTTGTTCGAACAAGGAAGGCCATACGCAGACTGCTGTAAGATACACATACAAAGTAGTATGTTCATTGAGAAACTGAAAATTAAATTAGGTAAAATATAGAACGAACTCTTATCAATAATGTTCTGACTAATTTTTGAAGTTACATACTGTTAATACCAAAAACAATAATATAGATGTATTTAGTTAATTGATCACAGTGAAAGAATGTCATTTAGATTTACTAATAAAAATTAGTATTCCTCTTAAAAACTTACACTTACTATTAATATGAATTGCTTTAACCATATTATTTCAAAGAACAAGGTCGAATGTTTTTCCTTATTTTTGTGGTTACAACTTGAATTAAACTATAATGCCATGCTTAAGAAGTAACATATTACCCTCTTTAATTATAGGTACTTGCCCTTTGTACACGATGTAACGAGATAATAGCTGGCTTAAACTTTCACCACGTGCATTAGAACTGATATCCATTTAAACTTGTATAAATCTTTTTATTGCAGATTGTAATTGCTTCCTTGAAATAAGGCTATTCTTCCCGATTGAAATCAAACTAAAACAACAAAGAAAAATTAACTAGGTTGTAGCTACCAAAGAAAAGTGGTCGAATTTCAAACGTATGCAATCATATTGCATTGTTAATTAATCTTAAAAGATCTTTTTAAAACTATTTTATTATTTTCATTTCAATTAAAAAGATTATATATTACACTAAGTAATTTCATTTTTACACAATATTTTTATTTCAAATTTATTTTATGAGACATTATTTTAAACAAAAGAATGACATGTGTATTAGCCAATCATGTTGGTAAATTCACAACGTTAGCGCTGTTGTTTTTGAAAATTAATGGTGCCACTTTTCTTAAATATACTACAACCAAATATAAATGAATATGTGATGAAATTTTATTGTGAAATTAAATAAACTAGAATCAATTAAATTACTAATGTATATACAAATATACATGTAACGATGTAATGTTACAAATTTTAAACTAGTTTTCTATGCACGCAACACTAAAATGAAGTTCAAGAAAGTTGAAGATTCCTATCAAATTCAGCGGTGTTTGATAGAATAGCTTAAGACTTTGCAAAAACCCATCAAATTCTGACTGAAAGGAAAGTAAACAGAAGGGTCATGTTATCGATAACCAAGAAAATAGCGAATCAAAGTTGAACCGTAAGAGAATGTTTTAAAAGTTTTAAATCTAACACATTTCTCTATAACAAAGTAAAGACTAAATTTACAAAACCATTTATCGTAAAATTTAAATATAGGCTAACCTTCACTACCTGTCGTTTAAATTTCTTTGTATACAAAGTTCATTCAACTGCTCGTTTCAAATTCCAGGAAAATGCTCTAAGAGATCTATTCGAAAAGGGGAATTGCATTTTCTTGTATAACTGTTGTAGAAATTTAGTCTAGTTTGGTATTTGAAATTTCTGATTTGCATATATTATAACGTATTGTTTCTTTTATTTTGAATTTAAATAAATGTATAGAACTCATATCCTTGTTACCTAATGGTGGTCATTGTCGTAACTAAATTCTTTGTGGGAGTTACAAAATTTTGATATAAATATTGTAAATTAAAACAAAAAATTTACTTACAGGAAAAGAGATTCGAGACAGTAAATATATTGTATCCTGAAGCAGGGTATCGCCCTTAGACTTATAGAAATATTAAAGTCCAGAATATAACTTGGCTCCCTTATTAAAACTTTAAATACCCCGTAAAGTCTAGTACATCATTGGGGTATTTTTAAATGCATCGGAAGCATCCCTAAAAAATAAATTGGCTAGCGAGTATTGATTGGTAGTAAAAAACTATTAAGTAACTTCATCTGTAGGTTATATAATCCCCTTGTCGTGGTTATCATAATTTATAGGCTTCTTTTACGGTATCATTTGTAATAGTCTTCCTTCCAGACAGTTTTCATTGAACTCATGGCCTTTTATGCGGGGACAGATGACCAAGACATATTTTGCTTTACCTTCAACGTATGTCGAATTTAAGCAAGTCTTAATTCCAGAGTTCTACAGTCGCGGGTACCCTCCCGATTTATTGAATATGTTTCTAAGGACATTCATTCAAGATAGGTTTAAACATAGTCCGAAGTTCATTAATACCATATATATTTAAGGACGCTTCAATTCGAAATCAATATTAGCCTCTAAACATTATTCAAGGCAAATTAAAATCCTGGTCATTCCAAAAACGCCAAAAACTATAGAATAAGTTTACATAATAACTGAATGTCGCTTAAAACCCTAGACCTAAATATGTACATAGAAATTATATAGAACATGAATGCTTGATAAATAGATGTATGAAAATACTATTCAAATCTAATTAAGTTGATAATTTTACATGTCTAAATAAACAAAGTATAACCCATATCGTAAGATTAATACATCAAATAAACCAAAGTGGGAGAAAAAAACGACTCCCATAACTAAAAAAAGTAATTGAAGCAGCAAACAGTATATACGTGGGCTCTAAATAATAGTTAAAATCACGCCTAGGTCTTCAAAGACCGATTAAATCCCTTAATCTGAGCCGGCAGTCACAATCTTCCGATTGAGGGAAACCAAATCTAACCGATTGAATAAAGATATCCAGTTAATGTGAAAAACTATTGCAACGACCCAACTATGACTATTTATGACCTCCAAGATTCGCAACTAGCTAAATAGTGAATCAGAAGCAGTTTATTATAGATTCAGTACAGATTTGTGCACAGTTAATGATGATATAGTGGTTACTATTCCTGCATATGAATGATAAGCTTTATTTCTGATGAAGTTTTGGTTAACGTTTTGTTAAAATAATTGACTATTGGATAAATAGAATAATAATCTTCTAAGGTGTTATACATACGACATTTGCAATAGAAGACGAAAATTCTTTATTATTTGTAATTATAAAATGCGTTAATAAAAATAAAATTTATTAATAAAAATAAAATATCAATAGAATGTTCTTACAAAACACATACAACATAATGCGACTTTACAGCAAATCTTAATATAATCAAACCATCCTCCTGATTCTCATCTAGTCCAGGTAGTCTGTTTGTGACATTCCTTAATGTAGGTAGATTTAGATTAAAATCATGATAAACGCATTATATCACCCTTTCTGCGACGATTAACAAAGCAGGTTTTGGTTTTCTAAGAAACTGGAATCATTTTAGATATTTTTGCTTGAAAAGCTGAATATTTTTTATTCGTTTCCTTTTAGGAAGAGAAACAGGTATAATTATAAAATGCTAGTCTAAATAATTTCTTTTTATGGAAACCCTATCGGGTTTAAGTTTTCTAAATTAGATTATTTTAATTTCTAACCAGTTGGTACTATTTTCATCAATATCTTTGTTTAAATTATTACTTATCAATTGGGCTTTGGGGTATATTAAATCAATAAAATCTCTGAAAGTCATTACTTTAACAGCATATGGGTTCTTTCTTCTAGAATTCCTTATAATAGAAGACCACTCAAAGGGACCAAAAGTGCTCTGCTCCTTTGTAGCTCTTTCTATTATTCTATGCATTGAATCAACTTTCATTTCAATACGACTCGATTCCAGCAAATTATATGTGATCATCTCGATGCCTATATTCTGTACAAGGTACATCACTAAAGTAATAGTATACCTGTTACTATTCTGTTCTCCGCATGAGTCAGAGTAAAGCGACACTTGTTGTATATCAAGAGTAAGATGAGATAAAAAATTATGAACGCAGGTGCCAATTTCATCCGACCCCATTTTACCTTCCATCTCGGTCCAAAAATAGCAGTAACCTTTTTTGGTGCTTTGACGAAAAATTGTAAAGTGGCAAGAACACAACTTCAGGGTATAGAAAATCTGGATCCATTGGAATATGGGGTGTATAGAACAGCCTGTAGATCGAAAGCAAAGCTTTTGAAATAAGCATGTTTCAAAGCTCTACCTTTATCTTCAGTGTTTTTCAGTCTACTTAGCCTTTTATTTTCCAAATGAGTCTCGCGTTTCTCTTTATTGGCTAATTTTCCTTCAGTAGTCATATTGTCAAATACAGCGCAAAATTTGCAAATATCCTTCGTTGGTCTATGGGACGATAAATTGTATTCATTCAAAAATACGTTAGCATACATATTTTTCTTAACTAGTTCCCAATTTTCCAAAGTTTTTGTAATATTCAAATCAGAAAACAAGTATGAGCGATTAGTTGTTGATCTGAAATGATAACTAAGTAGAACAAGAAATGATACCGTGTTCCCTGATTTTGCTGTTTTGTCCTTATTTGTCTTATGTGATGATACATAATGACTAGGGATGTCATTTTTGGTAATCCATCACGATGAAAGATTTCTTCCTTTCTTGATTTTTCCACGTAGGCTCCTACAACAACCCTTCGGCTGTTCGTATTGCAATAGAAAACGAAACTTACCGCGGCTTAGCTCAGTAGAAATTAATCAGAGAGGGGCATGGGCGGCTTTGTTGCGCAGGTTTTGGCTCTCGTCCACAATTCGCAGATGGTACCTGTAGATAGGGATAGGGAAAGGGCGCCAGTCGTGTGTACCTTCCTATATCGTACGTACACCTCACACGACAAGACGTACGACGGCTTCTCGGTATTATTTCCGCCCTACACTAAAAAAAAGCTAGGTTCTTGAAACAAGAAATGAAATACAACTGAAGTAAAACAAGATATTCGTTTATTACCGTGAGCAAGTTCGGCAATAGATACAAGCAAAACAAGAATAACAAAGTTAGCTAAGCCTACGATTAAATTTTCATCCCTTTCGGAACACCAAAATGACAAACTAGGTTATTGACTTTTGCCTTAACGGCATCTAGGCGACCCGATATTAATAAGGGATAAGAAATTTGTTACAATTAACAATCCCAAATATAAAATACTCTAGAGTAGCCGAAAACCAAATGCAAACTACTTATCTCCGTAAATGCTTATCACAGTAAAAATTAATTTTACAAAATAAATTGTAGTCAAAATTACAGCAAACAAAACTAATAGCGTTAGGCAGACGGCATCTAACACAAATACGTTAGAGAACAATAAACAATTGTTATTTGTTGTCGATATTCTAAAATTATAGCTTGACAGGTGCTATAAGATGCAAATTTATTGTAGCTAAACATAAGGAAGTAAAATGTTAAAAAGTAATTTAAAATAAATAGCTTAAATAAATTCTGAACCTTCTACTTTTACTAAAATACTCAAATATTTGTTGCAAATACAATAACTGAACTACTCATCGTTGAAATTTTCGTTTGCAAATGAAATTTTAACGCCACACCTCGTATATATACTGGCTGCCATAAGTACATGAACAGCAGTATACTTTGATAAATTTTGATGAAATTTTCAGGAAAGTTGTATTTAGCTCTAAATAAGAAACGATGAAAATTTCAACATGATACAATTACAACAAATTCAAACAACACTAATAATGTGTAGATCCCCTTCTGTTTCTTGCGCATTCAGCTACTCTACTGGACATACTGGAAATTAGCGAATCGATGTGGTATACTGTCCCAAGATTCTAAAATACGCATTTGAAGAACATCTAAAGTGTTTGCAGGTGGTTGTAAAGCATTTAGCCTCCGACCCATCATATCCCAC
>JAHWXV010083346.1:0-15620 GCA_024586415.1 Phrixothrix hirtus
ATTTAGCAATGATTTGTAATTAATTGATAATACTACCAACCTTTGAGAAAAATTACTTAATAACTAGACCTCACCCAATTAAAATCACTCTGTATACACCATAGCAAGTGTTAAAAAAATCGCAAAAAACTAAAAATTCTGAAAATATCTAAAAACGGCAGAAATAAAGTGGTACTTCCGGTTATTTGATTTTAACCACATTCTTAATTTTGCATGCAAAAGCGGTTATGATCTCAAATGTAAATTTTGATTTAGCGATGACTTAACCTTTTATAGTTATTTTATTCAAAGTTGACGGTTATTCAATTTACGGAAGCTATTCTGAGAAACCTCTTAGATTATATGAAAGGGCATTAAATGGCTAAGAAATATAATAAGCCTAAAAAAATTGTTACAGCCGATTTCAAGAAAATCACTAATATCAAAAAATGACAAGGATAAAATGGCAAATCCGGCTATCGGATTTTAGTCAAACAGTTGCAGTCGTGTACTCAGATAGATACAAACTTAAACATATAATTTTGTTTACCTACGACTTTTCATTCTAGAGACAACGTGTTTCTAGGCACACATCTACACACGCGCACGCACACGAACTAGCACACCCACTTACACACGCACAGATAATCATACAAGCATACGCACATGTGCACAGCACCCACACACACACAAAAACACACACACATACACATGTGCGCGCGCCCGAACGCACTCACAAAAATACGCACGTACGAACCCAAGCATGCACGAACGGACGCACGCACATACACACACACCCATACACGCATACACACATACACTGTTACCAATTGAATTCCTACCTTTTATTTTTGCACATGATTGTACATTTCACTTTGGTTTTGTTACCTTTATTGTTATTCATAATCTTTTTTGGGTCTACAATCTGAATTATTCTATTTATAAATTCATTAAATTCCCTGAGTTCCTCCCTGTAATATTATTTTCAGGGAATATAAATTCCGTTTAGCTCTAGAAAACGCATTTTACATTGCTGGATTTAATTTTGTATTATCCCATGCAAATTTACATTTTAAACTATTTAATTTCATTTTTGCATATATTGACGGCGTTGTGATGCTCATTTTATGTTAAATGCTATCTATTTAACTTTTCTTGCGCAGGCGTGAATTTTTGAGAGCAAGGCATTTTGGCTGTCGTCATTATTTTGGTAAAAGGAAGAAAGCGTGATGCTTCACTAGTTTTATCCATGTCTATTTAATGGCAGAATCATAAAGTTACTTTGTTGTTACGCATTGCTGTACTACATTCGTTTAATAACTTTTGGAAAGCCCATCTTAGTTTACTTGGATTTTCGATCGTTAATAGCGAATCTGAGATAGGTTTTTGAGGAAGGCGCGCATGGTTTCTTGTGGTTATAACTTTCGTCCTGTAAAGTCAATTACCTTCCTTATATTTCTTTGGAAGACGTTTATATGATTCCCTTTTACAAATGCTGCAACGAATTTAGTAATTTTCCAACGGCAAATAAAATAGAGACAACAGTAGCTGTCTGATAGTCAGATAAGTGGATTTTTGAACGTCTGTGTCCCGTTAAGTTTGGTTTACGCAGAATAATTAATGCAAATTTAATTTTGCATATAACTGATTTCATTACGATGAAACTATATGGAGTGTTCATAAATTTAAATGAAATTGATGTACTTATCGTTCATTTGCTTTAATTATAAATTTTCATTCATAGCTAAGTATCATTTAATGAATTTTATAAGTAAGAAGTACTAAAACCCGTATGAGATTGTTTTATGATTATATATAAAATGAACTAGATTAAATTTATTGGCTTACAGAAATGTTTTATTTACACTATTTAAGCAACATCCCTGACCAGAGGATGGGTCTATATATTCTACGAATTAGTTTAGTTTGGGCAACTGATAATAAAACATTTTCTAATTCCTATGTCAATTAGGAACCTAAATATTTATTGGCATTGAAGGAAAATTTTTTAACAACATACATACACACATTCACACACGTGCGTGCGCAGATACGCACGCACGCACGCACGCGTGATAAGAGGATTAATGACATAATCTACTAAATTATGGAATTGCCCATAGGAAAACCCAAAGTAGTTCACATGAATAGCTTAGCCTAATACGCGGGGTGGAATGCAGAACCGGAACAGCAGAAATGGAACTAAGGGCAAACAATGTTGAGTTAGAAGAATTAGTAGTCAAGAACAGCGAACAATCATTTCCCGAATTTGTCAATCTATTCGTGACATCATAAAGCTATGTTTGGAGTTACCACTGAGGAATATACAAATCTGTCTGATGTACCAGTGGAGTACTCCGCGACTCATTGTGCCGTTGAAGACGTCAGAATGTCCCATGGCATCGCAGTTGAGTTTAAAGAGAGGTATGGTTGTGCAGAAGCAATACAGAAGCAAGAGCCAGAAATTAGAAAGTCATGTCACTTACTAGGATGTTATCGCCAAGATATGTGTAGTATTTGCTATCTTGTGACGAAATCATTATCCCATCAAATGCCACGTTATGAAGGCTTGTGGAAGGCATCTTGGGATTTAATGAGACAAATTTGTCCTGGTGCCGGTAGAAAGATAGCCGTACCAAAGCTCGGCTGCGGTCTAGATCATCTTAACTGGCTCGTATTACGTAACATGTTGGACGTAGTGTTTCGAGGCATTGGTATCAAGATCCTGGTGTGTAGTTAGAATACAAGAGGAACTCCACCAACGCCGAAATTTCCGGACTGCCATTATTTTAGGAAATTGGGTTGCAAGTATGGATCGCAGTGCAGATTCCGACATTCGCAAACAAAGGTAGAACCATCACAAGTGAAAAGTCCAAGGTCACAGTTACGGGATGTAACAGTCTTAAGAGAGGGCAGTGCAACAAAATTAGAAACAGCAAAAACTCAATGGAACATTTTGGAAAAATAGAGAAGGTGCTCTATAATTACGATAGCTGATATAATCACAAACGACACATTGCGGTAACCGATATTTGTCAATTAAATTCAATGTCAGCAATGTAATTTATTGCACCATTATTATTAATACTTTTATTCTTTATTATTTAGATTTTCCTTTATTCTTTCTATATAAATAGCCGATTAAATTGCCTCCGTTTTATTTTAATTAGAATCTTGTCACGTTAGTCACTATTGTTCATAAATAAAAATATAAACGTTTGTTGTTAGGATATTGTGAAATAAATATTTAAATTAATCAACATATATAAATAATCTTAATATTAATGAATAGAAATAAAGTTATTATTAAACAGTTAACTAGTTTCGTTAAAATAATGACAAAATAATACTGAATTTATACGGGTTGCGTCATATCTTGCATTTTTATCCCGTTTATTGGAACAACCTCGTTGTTAATCGAATTTGTTTAGTAATATCTTATTGAGATACTTTGATATGAATTCACTATAATTTTAGTAATTAGAATGAATTAAAATTTTACAAGTTGGGTGAATTGGGACAGAAACTATTTATAGTTTGCTGTAATGTCAGTGGCGTTGTTTCTTAATAGGACTCTTATACTCATTTAAAAAGGAAAACACGTCTTAGTGGGGGTTTTCAATTATCTTACATACATTAATAATTATAACTGTGTTTGCTGCTAGTAAATTGACTGTACAGTTATTAAATTGTAGATGGCTCTAATACAACTTAAGCTCATTTAAGCTGACAAAATTTATGCATTAAGCAGTTCAATGAAGCAGCTTTAGTAGAAGTAAAAT
This sequence comes from Phrixothrix hirtus, assembly GCA_024586415.1. Lineage (NCBI taxonomy): Eukaryota > Metazoa > Arthropoda > Insecta > Coleoptera > Phengodidae > Phrixothrix > Phrixothrix hirtus. The sequence goes on from JAHWXV010083346.1 coordinate 3,762, forward strand.
TTATAAAAGACTCCAGTAATACACATTCTCACAGATTGTTCAGATGTGGTAACAGAGTTTAGTCAATTATGATGTTAATTGAGTAAAATCATTTATAATGCAAAAACAGGGTAAACTGATTTAGTCTACAATTGAATGCAGGCTCATTCTTTAAGGGATGTAAACTTTTAGCCTTCATTTAAATATTTAATGGCAATTTACAAAGCATGTTTATAGAAGAATGCGAAGTTGTTTTAAATTATTTATTAATTTAATGCGAGAGTATAAGGTACTATCCGTCTCAAAATATAATGTGGACGTTGCTTTCAACATACCGTTAGCTTCGGGAAATAAATATATGACTAATTTTTTTAGTTTTAGTTAGTATTTAACGTATACAATAATAAAATACTATGTTGATATAAATGCAGCTAAATGAATGGTTAGCAAAACATGTGACAAACTATATAAATGTAAATTCTACCACGTTAAAAAAGCTTATCTAAAACCAGATAAAGATCCATTTCAGAGTGCGGAAATATACAAATAAAAATATAATAAAGAATCATAGGTTCGTTGCAAACCTAACAAACTTACCTCGTATATCTGTAAATAACAGCTAATGCTAAACAAATTCCATTGAAATAACATATTTTAATAACGAACAATAATAATCAACAATAAACGTCGGCACATTGTAAAATTCAGAATTTGTTAAAAAATATTTGTATGTGTTAAAATAATTTATAAAGAAATGACTTTATATAAAATTTAGTGGCTATTTAATAGAGTGAATAATATATGTATTTGAGCAAATTCAAAAACAAAAGAACGAGCTCGAAAATATTGATTTATTTTTAAACAGAGGAAACTAAACAAAAGAATCCGTGAAAATGAAAAATTTGTATAGACCCAAATAAAATTCTGGAAGTAATGGTAGGAAGCAATACACGCATTAAATGAACATAACAGAAAAATAAAATCTGCCTAATTACCATATTTCGCATATTCTCGTTAACTAAAAGAACTGCCTTGCAGTACTTTACATTCGAATAATAAGGCCAAGACTAGTAGTTAATGTAGTACTATAACAAAACTATAAAAATTACGGAACGATACAAAATTAGTGATTATTTGAATACTATCTAGCAAAAATTAGATACTTAATTACTTATAGGAAAACGGTAAGTTGCGAAACTACGAGTTACATTTAATCAAGGCGGGGAACAATTTAAATTACAAGATAAAAAATATATTGCGTTTAAGTATTATAAATGTTAGTCCACAATATTATTAACATGTGAAACAAAAAAGTTTTGATAAATACCAAATTTGTTGTCGTAATTTGTGGTAAACTTCTTCTGATTAACCAGCAACTATTTAAATTTTTTAATGAATTTACATATGACTGTAAAACTAATAAATCCTATTGAAATTGAAAGCAAGATTTACTACGGTGATGAATTAATTGTACGTGCTAAACATAGCCGTACAAAAATGATCGTCGCTGTCAAGAAAATTTTATTGCGTTACCCATATTATATTGGGCTTTTCACACCATAATTGAATCGAACAAATAAATAGGTGTGATTCGCGTTTGAAATTAAAATATGGTTGCTCTGGCGCCAACTTATTGCGCAAGTATTTAAACAAAAACCGTCTTTAGTCAATTAAAAAAATGCACTTAGACTATGTAGAAAAAATACTTTACCAGCACAGATAATTGACTAAATTTGAACAACATTGCACTGAATTTTACTAATAAGGAAGGTGTACCACGTGTCCGACTCTAATTTTTATGAAATTTGGATGTTAAAGACGGCTAAAATATAAGATCCCTATTTTTGGCGCTCTTAAACGGTTTTATGGGTAAAAACAACCCTCAAAGTTGAAGCTCTATATGAACATTTTGACAGTTCACACAAAACTAGTTGATCGATTTGAATGGAACAAACGCTTAAATTGTTGCCTTCATCGCCAATAAAATCTTATTTCTTTTCAACACTCTCAACTTGTTTTAAAGATGTTAGCTGTCTCTAAAAATAATTGAAATAGGCAAATACTCCCCTTAATATAACTCGATTTATTTAAAATATATATGATACGTTGTAGAAAATCTTAAAATAAATACTTGAAGAGGTTGTGTATAATTCAAATTTAGAAATATACGGCTCAATACCACTAGAATCCAGTAGCAAGGATAAATATGATTTAATGAAATTTACAAAATCGGTATATGGTAATATCATCCTTAGTAGTGTATGGTTAGCACGTTTGAGTAGCTATCCAAAGATCCTGGGTTCAAATGCCGAACAAGCAAGGTTTTGTGCCTTTTCCGATTTGGTAAATTTCATTAATTTATCTCAAAATAAAGTTTAGGTGGTCTTGCACCTTTATTTTTAATGGCTTTTTCACTAATAATTGTATGTTGACCATTTAACCGTATATAATTGATTTATTTTATATAATGTAATATTTCGCTTGATTTGTATAAAAACATTGGTCGTGTTATACATATACCATCATAACCAATTATGAAGGATCAAATAACCCTTCCAAATCAATGTATTAATATTGATCTACAAACTGTATCAAGCTGTAATACTCTATGAGATAAGTAAAATAGTTTGACAGACAAGTTTCAAAACCAATATTGAGATATATCCCTTAAATATGGTTAATTTATAAATGTTCTTCCACTGTTATGCAATTATATTATTAATGTTATAGAAAATATATATCAACACATTGGCAATTTTATAACGAAATGTATGTTGCCGAAATAATGCAATATATGTTAGTGGAACAATATTATTAAGTCAACCTATATATATATTTAGTGCCTATGCCTATATCGCAATATAATGTATGTACAGGGTGTCCACTTTCCATATTAGCAGGGGAGCTCCGTCATTGGTGTTAAAACAACGATGCAGTTTTAATCTATACTACTTATTGAGAATTTTCGATGGCACAAACCAAATTGCTATCCCATTTTGTTTCCGAGATACAGGGAGAAATTGCAAATGTACCATTTTTGAGCAAGTTCCGTTTCTACTTTATTCTGTAAGCCATTCAAAAGATGAAAATCCATTCTTATATACTTTTTCACGTAGAATCCAGCAGCGTAATCAAACATTTTTATCATGTACCAATTTCTAGAGGTAAATGAAGCCTATGCTTTTTAAATAGAATGCCCCATATATTTATTTTCCTACATATCAAATTAGCTTAAATTGAGCTTTTCAAAAATCTAACATTTTGGAATATATTCAAAACATTTAATCTGAATTTTCAACTTTTTATAAATTAATATTTTTGCTAATCTAGCAGACCTAGAGGAAGCTGCTTAAAACAACTTTGAATACGTTTAATTATATTTCACGTTGAATATTTTACAATTTAATAATGCATACCGTAATTTATTAATTACTAAACAATTACGCAGCCAAATAAATAATTTCTAAAGCTAGTAGCCATTCTCTCTTATACATAAATCACCCCTTCTGGTTGCCCCACATACAGTGTTGAAAATGATAACTGGTCGTTCCTGCAATTCCTTGAAAGCAGGTATATGCAATATTTCTACTGTTTGGTACCGTTTGCATTATATTTTATTTTTAAATAGCTCTATAAAAGTATTGAGGACAGTAACTGGAAAGTGGAAATTGTGCATAAGAGACAATGTCAACCAGTTCGAACATTTTTTTAATTTGGTTTTGTAACTTTTTGGTAATTAATAAACTACGTTATGCATTGTTCAATAGTAAAAAATTCAATATAAAGGTACTCAAAATCGTTCTAATCAGCTCTCTCTAGGTGTCCTAGATCATCAAAGATGTGAAGTTATAAAATCTCGAAAATTCAGGTTGAATGTTTTAAGTACGTAACAAATATGACATATTTTCTAAAACATCAATTTAAGCTAATCTAAATATTGAAAATACGCAGGGCCTTCCATTCAGAAAAAAAGAAAATTTATTTTATTTTTAGAAATGTATCAATTTTTTTCTATCATGTATCAATGATAGAAAATACTTGACTAATCCACTAGAATCTACGTAAAAAACTGCACATGAATGAATTTTCAGCCACCTTACAGAATAAAGCAGATACAGAAGGTCAAAAAATGGCATATTTTAATTTCTGAACGTGTCTCGGAAACAAAACGGGATATCGAAATTTGATTTCCAATATCGTAAATTTCTCAAATAAACGGGGTACAGGTTTGCGAAAATCGCAAGCTTCTAATCATATAATCTTATAATCATATACAAGGTGACGCAGAATAACAGGAATTTTTAAACACAAAAACCAAGAGTGATGGAAGAAAATCATTTTATTTATAGTAATTGAAATACTAAAACTTGCCATTTAAGAAACATTATGGAATTCATAATTTTTTTAAAATTACGTCCTTTAGATGGCGTTCTCCTGTACGAATGCATTCTTGAAATCTTCGGTTGAGATTCCTAATTGACTGCTGCAACATCTCAGCTGGGAAACCGTAAATTTCATCTCGAATTCTCTGTTTTAACTCATCTACAGTTCTTGGCCGAGTTGTGAACACTTAACTTTTGAGATTTCCCCACAAAAAATAGTTACAAACGGACAAATCTGGCGATCTAGGCGGCCAGGAAACGTTAAGAAATCTTGAGATCACACGGTTACCGAACGATACTTGCACAGCTTCCATTCATTGCAGTGCAGTGTGTGATGTCGCACCATCCTGTTAAAACCAGGTTTCTTGAACGTGTAGGAAATTGTTTAATTCAGGCTCACTATAAATGTTTTTTAAGGGGCTATAATGGGAGTAGAACCTCTGTGTTGGCTTCTACTGCAGCAACGGTCTTTCAAACGCCTTTCATTATTTGCAATTACAGTTAGAACTATCGCAATGACTACAAGTGCAAGCAATAGAATGCATTTCTTTGCTTGGTATGCAGTTCAACATCGGAAAACGGCGTATACGGGTTTTAAAGCGTTTTTTGATGGAGTTTTACATGCTGAATCTTACGATATAGAGTTAATTGATTCTGCCGCTATACATAAAACCAAATTAACTGTTAATCAACCCAATTACAATCCCGCATCTTTCGAATTCCACTGGCATGAACAAAGTACACTATTATGCACGAAGCAGATATTTTATTAATTTCATTATGATACAGAATAATATTGCGTGCATGAGCAATTTTATTTGGAAGAATATAGGTATAGCTATCATAAAACGTAAGAATATAAAATAGTTGTATTTAGTATTAGGCAAATATTGAGTATATTTGTAAAAATGGGTGCATCTTTATTGACATTGGTAATAAAAGATATGTTAATTAATTAATGCAGAATCTATTCACACGTACAGAGAGAAGTGTAAAATATATACCGAGTTAGCAACATACACCTACGCTCAAAGGTATAGATATAGGCCTGACGAATCTTCGCCTGCAAACCAATCCGAATCCATGGCATTATGTCCATCTGAGTAAATAGTTGCTTGGCCGACTGAACTAAAAATTAGTCGAATACAAGTATGTTGTACGCCGACCTCAATTAACGAACATGAAAGATTTGGCTAACGAGAATAAAACAAATTAATAACGAAAAGGTTGTGGCAATACTGTTTTCCAAAACTGCCCATTCTCTCGAGATCTCGTCCTCCACTAACCACTACCTTGTCAGCTCTCGCTGTTTCTTTTGTTATATACGCCAAATAAAACATTAGATAATAAGCAATCATTACTACTAAATTACTGCTAAATTTTAGTTATTATTTCACCAACATAAACCTTACTTGTAATTGTACTTATACAGTGCGCGTACAATAAGTTAGAGAGCGGTTCAGTAATTTTCAGTGTCAAAAGTCATAAACCATTTATTTCTAAGTAAATATAACACTTTTCTGAAAGTCTAAAGTTCAGTTAGCTAAATTCTTAACAATATACAGGGTGGTCTGAAAACCTGCCCTTGGATATTTCATTTAAGGCAAGCTACGCCCTAAATTTTGCAAGTAACGTAAATAATATTTAAAGCTTTTGTAAGCATTTTGCATTGATTCCTATATACCGGAACCGTCACAAATAGTGAGCAACTTTCGTTTAGTATACCCTCTCTTTTAGCTTTTGATCCCGTATCTGCAGTACCATTAGAGTGTCTGTTTCCACTTCTAAGGTAGGGCACTAACAACATGATATACAGGGTGTTTCGTAAACATCACCTGATAGCAGTTTCGAGTGGAGAACACCTTTTACCGATTTTGTTTTGGTTCTATAGTGTTTAGCCTCGCAAGTATCGACAAACCACGCCTCGCTCCACTGTAGCCTTTCTCGCCGTGGTTAAACACTCGTGATTATTTTTGCCACATGATTTGTTGTCAGTTTAGCCCGTGACAACCTGTTTTCTAAATTAAAAAAACATTTTCGGAGAATCTACGTTTTGTACAACGAAGGTGATGCAGTAAGTGAGTGGGTTGCAGGACAAGAAATTGAATAGTTTTCCAAAGGACCTCAAATACTGCACAAAATATGTTCATCTACTAGAGAGCTATGTTAACATGGTTCTAAACATTTCCAATTTTTCTACTGTGTTACAGATAAATTGGTAAACTATCCTGATGTATTATTGAAGACATAAAAATCTATCATATATAACCAGCATACATAAGGACCATTCAAATATTAAATAAGCATGTTAGAGCGTGAAGAGATTATGCCTCATTTACTCAAATATTATATTAAATGGGGATCACGGTACATATTACAAATTTACCTGATGTCAAGTATTAATGGTAGTCATTACACATATTGTTCTCCAAAGCTGCCGATTGAGCGTTACAAATAGACATCGATCTTAAACCAAAAGTGTTTGATTTCACCGCCTGTTGCTTTCGATGGTGCAAACGTAAACGGCATTCAGAATACACTTTTATATAAATAGCACTAAAAGGTAACCTTTTTGAGATTTGACAATTAAAATATGCCTCTATGCAGTGTGCACATATGTGATAACCCATCAAAAAAAGAGAAAACTGAAAGCAACAGAGCATTTTTACCCGGATTTTCTAACCTAGATCGTTCTCCGAAAATATTTAGCAAGTGGGTTGAGTTTCGTAAACTAAAGGACTTTACACTTTCGAGTTAAAATGCCATATTTAGTCACCCATTTCCATGACTAAAGTGATATTTTTAAGCTCAAGGGATTAAAATTTTACTCTAGTTGCAAGGGAATTAAAGTACAATCCTTCATAAACAAACTAAATCGATGGAAATAACAAAAACTAGTTAATTAAAATGACGTATTGCTGAAAGCGTTACTATAGCGCTTCAAAAATAAAATCGAATGAACTGTCAATGTCAAAATCATGGAATTATACCTTCTTTGACACTTTTAATTTCAAATTTTTCGAAAGTGCAAATTGTACCGAATATACCTAAGGACTAACGTGCTTTTGAATCGCTCGGGAGATTATTTCTCTCTCTGTCGCTCGAGAATTAAATTCTCTCAAGATTAAAACAGGCACTTGGCATATAATATACTATTAGTCCACATTTCAATGTTTATATGTATATATTCAAAATAGCGTTCAGAAGCCGATCTTGATGTATACGAATTTATTATTGAAATTAATGTTAATGTCGTACACCAGTAACTTACGAGGATCTTATGTTTCTTTAAAAACTTTCTAAAACAGTGTTTTAGCTGTTTTATGTTTTAATTCATTTAACTGGATCTGTGATAAGCCTAATATTTGGTGTATAGAAGGCATCGATTTAGAATTAAAATCAGACCCTGATGTCAAATCGTATAATAAATTATGTTTTAATTGTAATTTATAAATTAAAATAAAAACGAAGGGTGTGAAATATTTAATTTGGGCAGTAATACCTACTGTAAATTATAAAATAAATCGTTGAAATATTTTAAAGGTATCTGATTTGCTATGTTGTTATAATTTTAAACGTAATGTACTCTTTCCTTTTATTGGTAATATGTAAATAAATAATTTATTACTTTGGAAGGCGCGCATTCTCTTATAGAAGTAAACCGTTTTAATAACAAACCTAAACAAATATATAATTTATCATTTTGAAATAAGTTTACCACAAGCTAAAGATTCCAAAGAATATTTTAATAAGTAAAATTTTTATGATCATTATCAACAAAACCTAGAAGCCAATAAAATATTTATTAAGTTACTTTTTATCGTTCGCTTTCAGAATTTCTTATAAAACTTTTCGTTGTTTATCATTCGTAAGTAGTTTCTTTCCAAGTTTTGTCTTGTAAAAATCGATAAGTATATTATAAAACGCTTCTTCCTAATTGAATTCAGTTGCTTCCACCATGCTGATATCTCAAAATAGGAGCTCGAGTTTAAAGTCACATTGGCGTACTTGAGATAAGGACATACACTCTTTAGCTGAATGCTACGTAAAAGATAAAAAAACGAAAGAGAGCAATTTTCTTAGGTATACAGTTTTTTTTATGAAATTTTCAAATAATTTGTATTCTTTCGGTTGTTTATCATTTATTTGCATCTTCTGTCACTGGGGATTTATAATATTTGTGCGCAGTCATTTAGAAATTATTTTGCTAAACCTTATTACAGCATTTTGGCTTTTCGGCTTAGGTAGGTTCAGATAACAAAATATGGCAGAATTCGGTTATGCTCGTAATATAGTTTTCTTTTGTTTGTGACACTTTGGTTCTACCAGTAATTGAATTTACTTTTGTATTTAGGTTTATAAGTATGAGGATTGATTCATAACTAAGTCTCCGACAACGCCAGTGTAGAGATCGAAACAATTTTAATCTGCAGTGAATAGCCGCGGATATCTATTCTAAGTACACAAATTTTCTGTTGCCTGTGTATCGCCATTGAGTAACAGTGTAATTTATCATTAGTTCGATTTTCGAAATGCGTACCAAACAATGAGCAGTGATGGAATTTTTAACTCTAGAAGGTTGCGTGCTTATCGAAATTTAATGGCGCCTGCAAGCCGTTTATGCTAACAGTGAAGAATGTTCGCTAAATATAGGTGAAACGTAGGTGTTTGATAAAAATCGATCGGGTCATCAATATTAGTGATAAATGAGAAGAATCAAAGAAGAGTGGATGCACTAATTCAGAGAAATCTTCGGAATAAGCAAAAAAAAATCAATAAAGGAGGAATATACTACAAGGTGATCTATTGTAATTTACCCAATGTATATTTTCGTAAATATTTGGTCTATGAAAAAGTTTAAATTACAAAAACTAGCATTTTCCATGAGTTGTCAGATTTTGCTGCCAAAAAGAACAAATGAATATCGAAAAAGTACAAAACAAAACCAACTTCGAATGAAATGGCCTGTATACTGTTATAAATTTGTAATCTTTAGAAAATTCTGATTTCAAAAATATATAACACTTTATATTTCTAACTAAAAACAAAGAGGACATTAGACTTTCTAACTATTTTGAAAATATAAAAAGATTATAATTATAAATTATAATAAGATTACAAACATTTTAAACTAAAATTAACAATTAAAAACAAATACAGATCATCGCAATAGATTCTGGAAATATCTAGTGTACCGCAAAAGCTTCATATGGAATACTGCGGCACTATAGTTTTACTGATTTTCAAGTTTCTGTGAGTTATAATGATTTCCCTTGTTAAACTAAAGCGGCTTTTACCGATTATTTTGGTTGCAATGGACATCTGCCATTGTTTTGTCTATTTGTCAAAATTAATATACTAATAAATAACAATGAGATACTCTGAAGAAGAAAAATTTGATATTGTTACAATTTATATCAAATGTAATAAAAATAAGAGATTATCTGTTGTTGAATATCGGAGAACTTATCCAGCTAGAATTGTTCCTAGTGAAAATAAATATAGAAATGCTTATAATTTATTTCAAAGATCCAAGTCCCTGAAAGATAAAATATGTGCTGTTGTAATTTCAGAAGAAACAGAGCTTGAAATTATCTTACATTTTCAAGGTAATGTGAAGAATATTTGAATAGGTATTTTATTTTTATCATCCTTACTTGGTTTCAGAAAATTTTAGTGGTTCTATTAGGGAATGCAGTCTTGACATAGGTCACAATTTTAATAAAATTCTCAAAGTTTTGACAAAGTATAAATACCACGACTTCAAATACACTAAGGTTCAAAAATTAACTGCATGTCAATTCATGTTACGACAAATAAAAGAAAATTCAGAATATTTTGGCAATATTTTGTGGACTAGCGACGCTACCTTCAGCACTTCTGGTATGACAAATTTAAAAAATTTACATTATTGGAATACAATTAATCTGCATAATATAATAGAGAATACACCTTCAGGCAGGCAATATTTTGGTGTATGGTGTGGGTTAATTAGCGATAGGGTTCTTGGCAGTGTATTTTATAATGGTTCTTTAAATGATCAAAGATATTTGCAGCTATTGCAAAATGAGATTGGAGAATCGATAGATGAATTGCCTCTAAATCTTTTTCAGAAGCTAGTATGGCAGCAGGATGGGGCCGCGATCATAATATTTTTAAAGTGAGGCTACTTTTAAATCATAATTATACTAACTGGATTGGAAAAAATGGAACAATTCCTTCGCCACCGAATCCAAGTACTTCTCATTGGTAATAAGTAGACCACAGTTATACATAAAGATTCTAGTGAATGAACGCTGAAGTAAGTAATATATCTTGTAAAGGCAGAAACAAATATCATGTTTAGTAGGGCGATTGGAATATTACATTACGCATTAAGATTTACCTCGCCTAGTGAGGGTTAACATCTTTTTTCTCGTGGGAAGTATGTGTAAATATATTTTCCTTGCTGCATTCCTAGGGAGGTCGGAACTAATCTGAGGGGAAAGCGGCCGTTCCTGGAGAATGAATTCGTAACGCAGATTATTAAGAGTACAGTCACGTTTGTGTTAAGTAGCGAAAAGCTGTGAGTTTTGTGCGGGGGTGTCTTCTCATATTTGTATTAGGAAACTACTTGGGGCTTTCGTTAAAGAAATTAAGTACCTGCCTGGTGATCGATCAGTAGGCAGAAACTCCAAATAATTGGGATTTGTCTTTTAATGAAAACACGGCCTACTGCATAGATGCATTTTCCACCCTAAGAATAAGAGGTTGACCCATTTTCCGAATTTTAAGTAAACAACCACTTGTAAGTGATTTATATTTTCTTTGCTCCTTCTTTGCTTATCCCGATTTCGGCAAGGAAGAATTAGCTATGCAAGTCGTTTGGAATTATGGAATGTTGTGCTGTCACCACTGACCTAGTTTTGATTCAACAAGTTAACGTAAAGTTAGATAAAGGAAGTTACCGCCTGTTTCACTTAAATACTAAAGGAATAAATAAATTACGGACTTATAATGTCAGGGTATCGTTGAATTAAAACATTGCTTTAGTAAAGCGTTTTTAATTTCAATCATGTAAATTTACCAATTGTAATACATTATTTTTGTATGTAAATTTATTAATTTTAGGATTACCGTTGTTTAAAATACCCCAGGTACTCATCTTGTTCATATATTGTTGTAACGTTTCTTTTCCTTTAAATATTGTTGTAACGTTTCTTTTCCTTTAAATATTGTTATGTCGCTATCAAAACCTTAGAGCTCATTTAAAGAAGTTAGTTCGATTACTTAAGGCTTGAATTTATAATAGTCAGCTGATTTTCGGGGATAATTTGATACGAGCTTAGTTTTTCGTTAGCTAGTGTTTTGTGTTTCTAGAATGCAAGTTGTACCTCATTTCTTATTTTATGATTGAATATATATATATATATATATATATATATATATATATATATATGTTTGATTTTAGCTTTCCGCGGGTGTTATATGTTAAATTCGTTTTTCGGGTATCTCTCCG
>JAHWXV010083359.1:0-17347 GCA_024586415.1 Phrixothrix hirtus
CAATCAACCAACCTTGCACATAACTAAGGGATGCCTACTCACCCTAAAAATGTAGGTGTTTTATCTCAAGAAGTAGAGTAAACCACAAAGGTTATCGTAATTAGACGGAGTGAAAACAATCACGTGCATCTTTCACCAAAAATTAACACACTATGTAATTCGGCACGCGGAAGGATCAAATAACAATCCTCGCGAATGCAAATAAATAAAGACGGAGTTAGGCAACCCCAAGCGCATCTGAAAATTAACGACGTGAAAATAGATGCAACTAGTAAAAATTGGCCGGTCTTAAAAAAAGCTGCTACAGTATTGCTGGTGCATAGATCTTGAGGTTGTACTCATTTTCTTTATATATTTTATATCCGTTTTAAACTACCTTTTTTGCTAACTTGATGTTTCCTGAGCTGACAATTATAACAGAACGTTCAGCACGGAATTATTTCTAGGGCTTGGCAAATTATCACGGGAATTTCATTTCATTAGCACGTAAATCTTGTTTGAAACTATATTAAATAATCTCACTAAGATCTGGTTAACTTGAACATCCTACATGATGCTAAATTGTTTGGTTCATATGTTATCTACCTCTCATATCTCCAAAGTTTGCTAATGAGATGGGCATATATCTGGTAGTTATTTTCCATCACTTTGCAATTGCGTTAGCCAAGATTAGTGTGGTGGTTAGTATGTTAGCCTCTACATCAAAGTTACACGGGTTCAAATCCGATCAAGACGGGTGAATTTTTCACATGAGCACATTTAGAAAACATGTCTTGTTTTCGGATAAGGAACTAAAATCGTAGCTCCCTCGTCGATGTGACGTTTGGCAAGATAAAAATATCTACTGGAGGTGGAACTCCTCCAGGTTCGGCAAAATTCTCGTAGGCATGGCTAAATGATTATGGTAGTTGAAGCCAAGGAGGTCAAGGGAGTTTCCGCATTCCGAAGTCAAAAAACAAAACAAAACGAACTTTACAGTTGCTTTTCTAGAACGTTTTATCCATTCAAGCAAGTTACAGAGCTCACGATCACTTTTATTCGCCACCGGCCGATGGAATGACACACATTTTGGAGTGACTTTTGTAAACAATTAATACATGTTAGGTGCACAACAACAGCGAATACCATTGGTTACGACCACAAGTGATCGAATGAGCGATCATAGCCACAGTGCCCCGAATATTTCTTAATGTTCGGTAGAATCGACGACCAATAATTTTATTCAATCGTTTAATACGCGAAATTAAATCAGAAATCACTTTAATTATATTACCATTATTAATTAATGAATTAAAAGGATGATTTTAAAAACTATAAATACGAGATTACGTTTTTAACTGTATTTCATACACAAATTTACCATTTAACTTTGGATTTTAATAACATAATTTGACTGTAGTTGTATTATAAATTTTACCTATCGGAAAATAGGTAATTCAGGAATGTATATTACATAATTAATTTTGGCAGAACTTTGGGTTCTATACTATACAAAAGAATAATGCTAAAATTTTGAAACAATATTAAAATAGGGCAAACACGTACTCTAATTGAATAATATTTCTATTACACTGAAATATTTGATAATGTTATAAATACCTAGTAGTGTTTAATTAAATTACAATGGATCGTTCTTTTCTCAGTAGAAATTCTATATATTATGTAACCATAAATTGTTACAAAGTACGCAGTCCAAGCTTCATACCATTTGAAAGTTTTGTAACATCCATTTTAACTAGGTCACTGTTATTTGAGGCATTTATAACATTTCCTTGTTAGGAAGTGTGCACGAACTTGGCATAATAGGTAACATCTGTTGCTGCTGGGTATCTCTTCATATTACGTGAATTATTTTATTATAATAATGACTTTCAGAATATTTAAAGGTTTCCTTTTTGCTACTCGTCTATTATTTTGTAACTATCTCTAATCTCTTCTTTGTGACGAAACGCATTAAAATGTATCATACAGGAATAAAAATTAAATAAAAGTAAACGCGGCCTAAATGATGAAAATAATTACAAAAGTAAATGACAGAAGTAACTGTATTTGACAAGTTTACCTAACACTTGGATATAATTGTTGCGTGTGCCGCTGTGTTCGTTCAGTTGCATTAATTAAGGAAGGTAAGCTTGTGTTATGACGACCACAGAAAGCGAATCTCAAATAAATAGTATTCTCCAACATAATTACAATAGACCTCGAATATAATTCAAATTTATCAAAATGAAATGTATAACGCGAACAACAAATATAAAAAATTTGGGCCATCTTATTGGAACATCTACTATTTTAAATAATGAACGACCTAGCTACTCTAAAATTCACTTTTTGATGAATTGCCCTTAATGCAATAATATTTTATTTTAACGTTATCTTTAACGAAACGAACATGTATTTTACCTACAAAAGGTGATTTTAAAACCCACCGACAAACTGAGATCATGTACGCGGGGATAGTTCTAAATGAAGAAAAAAATTCGTTTTGAAAAATTCCTTGTCGTTTCGAAGAAATACGCTTTTAAAATAGAGCTGCAGAATTGATTAAAATTCATTGAAATGCGAATAAGTGAACGTATCGTTTTAGTTAAATAAACTAAAACACATGATACAGCTTTGTTACGTTAATATAAAACAGTAAAATAAATAAATCGGGGACATTAATTCCTTTTATGGCTTTGTGTTCACTTTCAAACGTTGTATGTTAAAGTTTAGGATTTTAATAGTTTGTCACGCTGCCACAGATTTTAGCTCAGTAGCAAAGTGGCAGAGAAGGGGGGGGGGTATGGTGTAGCTAATGTTGGTAACAAGTTGTATATAAAATGTACTGCTCGGTATATCTTCTCTTGCCTTGGATTAAGTCGAAGTCTGTTTAAGATAAAAACAAAGTAAAGTAGAGAATAAATAGGGCACCAGTCGTTCTCTTTAAAAGTCACAAAGAACACCTGAACAACAAGATGTTCACTTAAGATAAACTTTTCACAGTAGGAACTCGGCATCTGAAACAATAGACCTAAGAAAATCTAAAGAAACGTAAATTAGGTAAAAGGAAGCTTAGTGGAATTACAACAAGTAATTAGGTATTTATTTGAACACCCACTAGACTACTCACAAATTACATAACATTATATCAACAAATAAAAATAACGTAAATAATAACTGTAAGTTTATGTCCTCTTTAGGGACGCATTGACAATCAAAAAGGATATCTGAAATGCTTTTTATAGATCAAAGCTAACCTAGAATCATTGAATTTATACCGCAAGTCTGAATAACATTAATTATGAATCCTAGTACAGGATATATTTGACAATCAAATAGGATAAGTGAAGTGGTTTTTATAGATCAAAGCTAACATAGAATTATTCAACGGTACCTCGTATATAACGGGTACAGTACAACATAACTAAATTCTAAATATTTTAACATTAGTAAACAAATTACGTAGAATAGAACAATCTATCAAATGACACGAAAGGATAAGATACGTTAACATAAAAGTAAATTTAAAAACTTAAAAGCGTTAATTTTTTATTACAGGAGTAGTTAGAATAACAGCGTCAATTTAACTTACAAGAAATAGTTAAACAGTAAAGTGATCATGGTATGAGCCCGAGTTAAATAAAAATTTACGTAAAAGTATACGCTATCCAATTATGCAAAAGTGGTATCAAAAAAACTATTTAAAAATAAAGCATTTTGAACTATGGTATGAATGTAAAAAAGCTAGCATCTCATATCTTTTCTCTAGAGAAACTTATACCTATGCTGTATTAAGTTATCAAGTGTACCTCGTATATGATTAAAGAATTTAATATCGATATATTTTTAAAACCGAAAAGTAAAGAAGTTTTTTTCTTATTTTGCAATCATTGCAAGCTATTAAATTTTCGTTTAAGTAACTCAAAAATTAAATACGGTAGCAAAACAAATTATTTTACATCTAAAATATAACTAGATTAGGAAGGCAGTAAACATCTTTGGATACATAATGCAGAATTTATACTTATTTTAAAAATTAAAAGAAACCAAACATGTTATTGTTGTCTATCAGTATGGATACATGTGTTGGTCAGAATTTGGAGTTATCAGAAAAGTTGAAAACATCGCCCTCACAGGTTATAAGAAGTGATATAAATTAAGATTTTGTACGACCTTAAGATTTCCATATATTGAACAGCATCTCATTCGTCCATCCGGAATTTAGCAGAACACCAATCAGCATATCATCCATTTAGCGTTTAACCAAATATGATCGCTTATAATAACGCAGCGATTAAGGACAAAGAAATATATCCTGCCAGTCAAGCTAAAAAGAATAGACCAAAACGAATTAATTAACTGACTAAAAAAACTAATTAGTTCTTACCGTTGTATTAGAATGAACAACACTTGTTTTTACATTACACCAATATAGAATACTCGACACTTCCCACCATATGTTTGTATCTTAACAAAGTAGAGGCACAAGTGTGCATTTTCAAAGCAGTCTACGACTGGAGAATTACCACAAAAAAGTGTAAGATAAAGAAATGTATTTTAACCAAAACGAAATTTTAAAGCGAATTTTATATTCGCAAATTTTGTCCCTAGACGGCGACACATACCGGATAAATAAACTATATTTAATGAATTTTCGAAATTAGGTTTATTAATTAACACCAACCTTCATTTCTGAAGTACTAATGTAAGAAAAAGAATTATTTACTAATTTACACATATAGATACATTCAAAACGAATTTTTGATTTTTAGATATCCCCATTATATTACACATTCGACCCAAACGAAATCGTAAGTACATATACACAAGGCGTACTCAAATGAATACACTAAAATTAATAAAGAATATTTAACAGTTAAAGGTGAGACCGTGACAACGCGCTTTCAAGCGATAGTGTTCATATTTTTCGTTACCGAAATATAATAATTTTTAGTTTCTCGTGATTATTAATTTAATTACAATTACGTTTATATTGAACATCGAATTCAAATCCCTATGATTTTTATTTATGGAGGTATATCCAAGAAGTAGTTTACGTAGTGGCTTTAATAACATAGAACAATTAACAGAACGAATACGTTATACTGCACGAACAAGAGCACAACCGTGTATTGCCAGTGGAGAAGAGCATTTTGACTACCTCTTGTAAAAAAGATTAGTGCCTCAGTTCCCATTGTATTAATTTTATCTCAAAAGTTGAAGAAAGTTAGGGAAAATATTTTTTGATTGTAAATTCAATTGCTTTCGATTTTGTGTTTATAAGACCTACACTCAGTACAATTTAAAATAGTCACATAATAATAAAGGAATGCCTTATAACAATGAAAATTGCTTTACAACTTTTACGAATTTTAAAAATTAAAATGGTCCGAAAAGTAAATCATCAAAATGATGATATTCATAAAAATTTGGATATGATCTTTAATATAATTGTGTGTAATTGAAGTTGTTTTTAAACGAATTGGGTTCATATTTAATAAATAATAAACAAATTTGTGTGTTGCTAACTGTATTAATAAATTTGGGAGGAAATAAATTCATATACTATCTATTATAGTTAAATGTGTTTAGTAAAATATTAAATAATCAATTTTTGTCTCCATGAAATACGAACGAATAAAATTGTAGGTCGTTGTATACTGAGATAGGTCAGTTTTACACAAACAAACAAATGCAGTTGCAGTAATTTGATATTATTGAACAACATGTTATTTCCTCAACGACACGTAGTTTTGTGACGGCTGCTTGGGCGGTAGTCTTTATGACGGCAGCTTTCACTTTATATTTTGCTGAGAAGGTAGGTTTCAGCCATAGATGGATAAGGGTTCTATTTATTTTCGTTTTTACTGTGAACAGAATTTGTTAAGGTAAACTGGCGCTTAATAGAGATAAAATTAATTTTGTTTTTCGGCGGTAACACATATACAGTTATTTTGCTTAGAGTTCTTAGTAACGTTTTGTTTACACCTTGTATGGAATGATTTTGGGCGAGGTATTGTACATACAATTCTTGCTATCTTATTATAGGCCGTACTAAAGTTTTCAACCCCGAGATTTATTTACAAATGCTCATATGTTTTTAATTATTTATTACTCAAGTTTTCAGTTACATTGGTTGTTATTACATTTATCGCAATGATTTTGCTGATTTAACTTGTTACTATTCGAGTTTGCGCTTTTTATTATATCATTAATAAAATTTGGAATTTTTAGTCGTACTTTGTTCATTAAAAATGACTGACAGTTATAAATAATATTTTATTTATCAAAATTCGACAGAAGAACATATACATATTTTTATTCATAGTTTTAACTTAAAACTAATAAATCGACTATTTATAAAAAATTTGTTGGTATAAACTCAGTTCATGACCAAACAACTGTTACGTGTAAATGCGCTTAGTTACACGTAAAGTTTACGCACGGGGTTGATAGACAATAAAACTGTATTGTGACACGTAAGTCTCGCTACAGGTTATTTTAGCGGTAACCAACCTTTTCGTTCTTGAATTATCAAAAGTTTTGACTTTGGTAAATGTCGGTTTCTCTAGTACAGCTTTCATTTTTTAGTGTAAACAATATTTAGGTGTTTGAATGATTTGTCTGTATACAGAGTGTCCGCGATATAAAAAGTATTATTTAACACACGTGTACCCAAGCCATTTGTGAACATAAATCTGTAGGAATTTTTAATCTAACGTAAAAGAAATGTTTGCAAATTTTCGTGTAAACATCTATCATGGATAGTAATATCGTTTACCATTAAACGTATTTAAAACATAAATGTGACTGTTCTTGTTGACAAAATATCATGTTACCTTCACTATTAGAGAACTTTTTCAAGTCTAAGTCGCCAGCTGTTTTAATAAAGATAATCTAACGTATTTCCTTAAATCATCTAAGCTTCCCTGTAAGTGGTAAAACACTATTTCTTATTAATTATTATTATTTACGCATTAATTATTATAAATTTATTTGACAAATATCTTAACATAAGTTTTATTTACATTAATTTGTATGAACATAGCTTTGATCAATATAAATTCCGTAAAATTTCAATGACATTCATTTATCGTTTAGATTTTTAACTATTTTCATAAAATTTAAATTATACACAAAACAAGGGAATGCAAATATTAATAATGTAAAGATATTTTTATCAAGAAAATTTAACGTTGTGTTAAAGCGACTTTGTAAAAGTGAAAGTTATTTAAAAACATGTGTCCGTCTTCAATAATACAATTATATACATTTAAAAATTTGCATATCTATTAAGTTAAACTCGTTGTTTTTATTTTAAAGATTTTATAAGCTTGCACAACTAAAAAACACTGGAACTTTTAAGGAAAAAAGTAAAACTTTTCATTTTAAACGCTAAATAGCGGGTATACTTAATAGCATCTGCGAACACTCATTAATGAAATCGTATGCGTCATACCGAAACCGGCTAAAGATGTGTAGTTGACTAGCCATTTCTTGTTCAATACAGTAGACCAAATTAAAAAGCAGGGGCGGGCTGAAAACTTTAATCGCAAATATTTTGAAAACTATGCAATTTAGACACATACCTTATAAACGTTTCTTGTCGCGCATATTAAGATGTCTGCTGTTAAAGTAATGTTCCTTATATTGAGGATATCCTGTATAACAAACATCCTGAATTTCAGTAATTAGGGTGATCTCAGTGCAAATTAAGTTAATCTCTCCACTATTGAACAATACATTTTGTGATGTAGGGGTGGTTCGCAAACAGAGAGTTAACAGGCGTCCAGTTTCGTACCTAACTCAAAATATTTACTTTGCTTTGTATAAAATGTTTGTATAGGTATTTTGGAAATTACATTTTCCAAAATTGACAGATTTAACGAATAATTTGAGTTGTCGTCAATTCTCAAAAGAAAGACCGTCTGAAGGAAGCAAAGGACGGAAGGCTTCTTGATTTTGGGTTTGCTATATCACATTTATATACTGCTTGACCATTTGTTCTCCTTCCACTTGATTGCTTAAGGAGTATGTTTTAAAATTCGAGTTTTTGGTTTTTTTTCACAGGTATAATAACTGCATTATTACTTAAGATGAATTTTAAAACGTATCTCGTTGTAATCGGTCTATTAATTATGTTTTTAATGAATTTACCTGTTTTAAAGTAAAATAGCACTTTAAAAGTAGTTGATTTCTATAAATATTTTTTAATTCTGACACAAGAATTTTTTAATCCACTACATTTTTATTCATAAGTGGTTGTTCATATAATATCATTATTGGTTTATAGCAATGTAATATACCATAATGCTGATTATTGTCTGTATTTTTAATATGTTAACATTTTGTTTTGCTACAGCGGCATTCTGCGAATTTTCCACTAGCTAAATATATGCATGTCTGGCTTAGATTTTCGCAATTTTAAATTCTTATTTAACGGTTCTTTTAATAGCGTTTCCGATTTTCTTTATTACAATAGCGCAGTGCAAATCAGCTGTTTTCCGTTTACAGAAAAAGATATAATATTTTGCAGTTTTCCAGTTTTCATATCATTTTGTATAAATAGAAAGCACCACAACCATACAGTGCATATAAATCGGAAACGTTAGAAGATAATCAAATATTGTTTATTTAAATAACGTGATTATCAATAAATAATTTTCTTGTATTGCAATTAATAAAATTGGTTTTCACTTTTCAATTAATAAATAACTATAATGGATTTGCGCGGTTGGAGGTACGTCACAGTTAAAATTGGAATGTCGTCTAGCTATATTCATTTGTACGCAAATTTTGTTGCAGTTCTCAAGTGGACATTGGTTAGGCCTCTACAGTAGCGTGCTATAGTTTTTCGAAACTTTTCATTTTACTGATACTACAACACATCGAGTGAAGTGGCATCTTTATAACACGTTTAGTGAAGTCTTTTGCAAAATAGTAGGCTTATTCACTAAAATACAATCGACTGCAATAAATGTGGAATTAATTGAAATACACACCTATTTGTGTATCTTCAGTATTATTTATGGAATCCTTCACGTAAATCCAAGTTGTTTCTTCCTAATATCCCTAATTTAAAAACTTTGAGCGAATTCATAGTCGTTTACGAGAGGCAAGATGTTTTAAAAAAACTGAACATTTAGCAGGGCGTACTAGAACAGTAAGAATAGTGAATACGGAAGAAGTTGTTTTAAGGCAAGTAGAAATGAACGAACTACAAGCACGAAGAAAGTTAATTCAACGTTAGGAGTTGACCGTATTTCCGTATGGAGAATTTTACGGGTACAGCAGTTACACCTGTATCATGCACAAAAGGTTCGAGCTCTTCTTCCTAGTTATTTTGCTCTTCGTGTGAAATTTGCGCAGCGGTTATGTATAAACAAGCCACCGATACCTTCCTCCTCAATCATCGTCTGAATAAGACCAATATTCGTTTAGGTAAAAACCGTTTATGACTTAAGTGCTCGAAAACTGCCCTTTAAGGTACATCAACTACGTTGAATTTCATTGTACTACCGATTTGTGGTAACTAAGGAATACTACTGGTCACCAAATACTTGAATAATTTGTTTATGGTTTAAGCCACATTTGAAGTTGTAATGCTTTTAGTGGAATTATATTATTTTTCGTTCAAAAAATTACTTCAAACTCATGTAAATTAAAAATCTTTTAAGTAGGAGTATATTTGTCAACCGTCATTGTAATTAAACTTGCAAACTACTTGATTGGAATTTCAAACAAAATTTGTTGCGCAACATCATCGCCTGCTAGATAGGCTCAGCAGAACTGGAACAGTCCTCGTATTAAAAAATAGAAGGCGAATCTAAATACTCGCTACATTTAAACATATTTTCATCTAAATTTCTGTCACTATTATGCGAGGGTAAAGCCAAATTTACTGAAAATAAGAGAAACACTTCTACATTTCTAATAGATCAATTGAAATATGTTCAAAACCATTTCGCCCAATTATGCGCTTAACCATTCCTTCCTTCTACTGCTTAAATGCTCCTAGTCACCCTTCTTTTAGAAAGCTTGCCAAATAACTGTGTACAGTAGCATCAATTTCATTCTCAGATTGGAACTTTCTACCACGTAAATTTTAATTAATCCAAAATATGGTCAAAGTTGCATATTGCTATATCAGGTGAGTATTCAAAATGTTCGGTCATCTTAATCCTTTCTTTAGTCAAAAATGTAAGAGTCGAATTCGTTGTATGTGATGAGGCGTAATCATGATGTGGCATAATTTTTTCTGTGGTAATCTATTAAGAGCTTCTTGCAAACATTTTATAACATACCATTTAGATGTAACTGCTTTTTATTTATCTAACTGAATTGCACTGACCAAGTCCGTACTTCTAAAGAAAACTGCATACATGACTTTTGTCAATGCTGTATGGGGACGTGCAGATGCTTTTTAGTGTCTCACATGATCTCTCTCAAGTTCTTTAGACTAGCGGTGCTTGCTCATGAAAAGTCGAATGCAAACATTCTGTTCACTCATATGCACTCAAACCTTTCTTAAAGTCATAGTAAATAATTCCTCTAATAATTCCATCACTTGGCTGTATTTAACATTTAATTAACAAAGTATTAACAAATTTAACTTGATGAAATTAACAATACTGACAGCTAAAAGACCAAGGAAAACAAACTTGTCAAGTTCGTATTTCATAGGCTGCTACATTTTTTGTTTATCAATAAATTTGTTCATAAATGAATAATAAAGGAGTTGTGGAAGAAAAAATTTCAGGTGGAACACCTAATATAATTTAATTTAAATGAAAAGCATGCTGAAATAATGATGCCTCATTCAGGCATTTGAAACAAACAAATTAAAAACAAAACTCAATGAGATAGTACGTTAAAATAGAAATAAAATAAAAAAGTATATCCAATATCATCCCATATCATGTCCAAATATTTATTTTGGTAATGAGAATTCCAAATTGATCGTTAAATTGACCGACCTGTTTTTGTATATTTACCGGCTATTTCGACTGTCACTATGACAACTGCAATGCTCCATGGTGAGCATTGTAACACCTGGTTACTTCCTAATTCAAAATTTATTCTATCTTACAAACTAAGATTTAAATTGGTTAACATTGTCATTATTTGGGCCCATGATTAATTATTAAATGCTTTTGTTTAATCATTCTTTAATTAGATCCTTTAAAATCATTGGAAACTAATATTGTGGCTATTCAATAATTTTGATGCAACTTTGGTTGTTGACTATTTTATTATAAACCACATCATATTAGAAATTAAATTAAATACTAGTAATTGATTTATTCTTTTAACACTAAAATTTGCATTCAAATTGTGGGTTTTATATCAAAATTTCTATTGATTAAACTATATTAAATTATTCTGTTTATGTATCTAAAATGAAATTTTTAAATTAAAGTAAGGAGGGATAGCGTTACCGAACGTATATTTTTCTCTTCGTTTTCGTCGTTTGAGATAACCACATCAATGTATTTTGCCGTTGGCGTTTGGTTTTGAATTTCATAACTAATGGTTATGGAATTTGGAATCAGTAATATCATGATTTAAAATTGTCCTTTTTTTTTGGTAAAAAACTATTAAACTAATTAGTGTTGTGGTGTGACAATTTCTAGCGCCAAACATTGCTATGGGTGAAAGTTGAGGTAAAGCTTGGTATGGTCTTGTCTTGGGTGATAGTTGTATTTATCGCGTAAGAACCAAGAAGTGATTGGAGTTAAAATATATCGAAGTGTATTATTTATTATACTGCTTTTTTGGATTGAAATAAGTCAAACATTTCTTACCTACTGTTGAGTTTGCGCATAGCCATTTGACGTATGTTAGCTATACCACAAGTGAATATTTGAAAACAATTTCGAAAAGGCCTATTGCTACTTGGGCTGAAAATATCAATCTCTAAAGTAATTTTCGTATTATTAAATTATGGCTATGCAAAAATTCGGGGAGCGACTAAGTTTGCATTATTAATAAGGGATTTTAAATAATATTATTGTCTTATTTCTGCCGAAAATTTTAGTAAACCCATATTTTTAATTCTTTTTTATTTCAGGTGTTTAGAAACAATTCTTTTATAACATTTCGTTAATTAAACAACCTTGCCGTTTGTTTTATTAAATCATGGAAGTTATCTAACGAGCTATAATTTAATTGTTATCGTCTAGCTGGATAATTCGTTGAATTTAAATTGATTTGTTAAAAATCGCTCCTAAGTCGATTTATGTTCCTATTTAGAACCCATCTACAGTTACGAGACGGTGAAAACTAAATTAAATTTTCTTCCAGAAAAGAAGTTTGTCATGATCCATTTGAGCACCGTTATCTACTAGGTATCTAGAAGGAACAACAGCTGAGGATCGATACTTCCGGACCATGCAGTCTAATGCTCAACAGAATTAATACTTACTAAATTCACTTCACATTAGTTGAATTGTCCAATAATTTTATCCAATGAAATCATATTGTGATTTAACTGTTATACATAGTTGTCAAATTATAAGAATTGTTGCAGAACGTTAGCATTCAAAGAGGATTATCTGGCTGAAAAGTGAGGGTAAACTGTATCCCCAGAATTTGACATTTATGTCTTCAACATCGGCTTTACTAATTTAAAAATGACGCCCAAGCATATAATCTACAATTTCTGTAAACTGAGAGTTCTTGAAAAGAGTAAGCCGACAACAATGTTTTTAAACAAATTGTAGAATATAGATTAAATCTTTGTTTATATTAGAGTACAAATTTAGAGTAGAATATATTTATTACTTTATTGAGAGCGTTACAGAACGACGGTAATATATGTGCAATGACGTATCTGGCAAGTATCATGTGTAAGCAACCAGGTTGCATCATAAACGTACACTGAAAGCTGTTTTCAAATATTATTAAAGGGAGCACAATCTTAAAGTTTGTTTCTGAGCTCAAACGACGCTGTTCTGATTTGACCGGGACTGGTACTTTTAGGCGTAGATATGGAAAAATGGCCATGAACAAGTTAAATCTTTGCATGCTAATTCAAAACAAGCAAAAGTGTAGTGTTTTAATCAAAAGAGCAACGGTGTTTCATTTTGACAGCTGTGTATAATTCATTCGCAAACAATCAAAATATGTTCGTAGAAATTTGAAGCTAAAAGACTTTTTAATTGTAAGGTTTGTCCATTTGTCTTTTCGTGGCAGCTTAGAGAAGTTCTTTGTTATAGCTTTAATTATCAACAATATTATTACTTAAGTATAGAAACGGGCAAATTAATACATGTATACAGAACATAGGCTTCCTCCACCATTTCTAAATATTGCATTGTATCGAAAATATAATTTTAAAAATATTTAAATAGTATTGTTTATTTTTAACTGGTCTTAAAAAGTTTAATCTTAACACTTTATTATAATTTTAAAATTTTACATTTTATTTAAGTTCTAAAAATAATTTTAGCAACATCCAAGATGGGCTCGCTTTATTTTATTAGAAATACTATAAACTTGTTCTAACTTATTTTTTAATTCCTTAAATTATCTTCTAAAATATACACTTCAGAATATTCTGTTAATGAATTCTTGAAGCAATTCGAAACCAGTCAATAGATTATTCATTGCAGGTTTTGGCATATGTAATTTTACATAACACATATGACGTGTCAATTCAAGAATACTTTAACAAATATTTAAGCTATTATGTTAACTTATGCCACTAGATAACCATAAATTATGATGATGGTTTTAAACATTAGTTACTAACTTTAGAGTATTGATATTTCGACAGGTTGCCAGAACAGAGATATTAATACCCTAAATTTAATAATAGAAGGATGTAGTTGAGTAGTGCGTGTATTAATAAATAACAGAAAATAAAACTTTTGGCGGTTCTTGTAGGTCATGCTTATCCAGTACTATTAGTAATTGTGTACGCACTTATTTAGGAGATAGATTTTCAAATAAACAATGAATATAACCTACGTCTAAAAATAGCAGAAATTGGGACAGAACCGTTATAAAAAGGAACTGAGTTTTTGGGAAAGCATATAAAATGAGCGATCAATAAACAGAAACAGGTTAGAAGTAGTCCTACTTTAAATTGATCATCTGGTGCCTCTCAGACGGGCGGTAAAAAAACGAATAGATATTTTGAGCTATTTACGAATTGGGTCTTAATGACCTCATTGGATATTTTGGAATTTAATAGAATAATATAGTTCATTCGCATATGGTAAAATGTATAAAAGTCAACTAAAATAGTTACCTCCTTACGAACTTAGAAAATATTTATTGCCTTAAACTTTCGACTGTCAACAGGTTGAAGCGGTTAAAATTTTTCATTTTCTATTTTTAGGAAACAGATTTAAAGGCAACCGTGTCTGTGGCGTTAAAATTTACGCTTTGATAGTTCACATATTTTACACTAAACAAGGTTGGAGTTAGCGTGGAGGAACTTAGGAGTCGGTTGATATTGTTTTACGCCTAATAAACCATGTAGCTGAAACTTCTCGCAATACTGCTGCAGGCAGCTATTCATTCTGATATTTCTTTTCCAGCAAATTGGTTGTGATATTTCAGCGTATTGGAAAAGTTTTAGAAACGTTTAGTTGTAATTAACTGAACAATTTGTACATGTCCACAAAATTATTGTACGTGGTTTGCAAATATCTGTAACCCATTAATACTGTTTTCGGCCAAAGATTCATTAATTGGGACATTGATCTTGTTTCTTTTGCTGTTGAAGACATTTAAACATACTACTTTTTTAAGATAAAAATGTTGATTAATTTTTAATTTATCTCCCATTAGTTACGAGGCAGTAGAGATTGTTCTTAGTACTCATTTTTTAATGTTATGGTCCATTATTTTTAGAGCAGCTGTGAAATCAGAAAATACATAATTAAATTCTTCAATGAAAATTGGCTTCAATAGTATTTAAAATTTATTCACTTCTGCATTTTTATAAATGTGAAGATTACACCTAACATTTTCGAAGCTGATAGAATCTAAACATAACCATAACAGTTTACATTCGTTTCT
The DNA here is from genome assembly GCA_024586415.1 of Phrixothrix hirtus. Taxonomy (NCBI): domain Eukaryota; kingdom Metazoa; phylum Arthropoda; class Insecta; order Coleoptera; family Phengodidae; genus Phrixothrix; species Phrixothrix hirtus. Next base: position 15,013 of record JAHWXV010083359.1, read on the forward strand.
TTACATAAATAAGTCTTATATATTCGTTGCTCAAAATTTAGATATTACTAAAAAACATAATACGCCAATAATTAAATCTTTACTAGATGATGCCATTTCAGCATTAATTATTGAATCCCCTAATATTTTCTCAGATATCCTTGTTACATGGTAAAATTATACTTGCAGTTCCAAAGAAAAATATACAAAACTTTTCAATAAAAATTAAATTTCTAATGCTTTTCAAGCTTAAAGTTTCCTGCTAGGTCTATTAGAAAAACTATTTATCTAATTTACCTTATACTAATATATATATATATATATATATATATATATAATTTGTCATATTGAGGTAGTCTACTAAATAATCATTTTTTAACATTTTAAAAAAACAGATTTCAACGATATAATATGCATATTCTAATTCGCCGAACATTGGCGGTATTATTACCTAGAACATATCCTGAAGTGTTTGTAAGAGCTGTTCAGGAAATTATGGGGTACCAGTTACGCCTACTTAGAGGAAATCCTACACAATTCGATAGGCTCATTATGTTGTTGATGCACACTAAATTAAAATTAATTTAGGGCCATGAATAAGGCTAAGATTTAGAATGAATTAAAAGTAATTGCATAAAATAAGAATAAATATAAATCTATGCCTTTCAAAATTTCAGTGTATTTAAAATTTCATTATTGGCATAAGGATACATTTAAAATCCTAAAAATGTATCGACAAACACGTCAGGAATAGGCCGTAATAAAAATTAAATGACGAACATACTACCTATAAAGAAGAAATTTACCTACCCGGCAAAATTCCTCAAAAATGCATTTTTGGTGGTTAAACGTAATGCGTTTACCTAAAAAATAAGATAGTTATAAGAAAAGAAAATTATAAAAAGTCACCCGCCTAAGGATAACTTCCGAGCTGGTTGGTTAAAACCGTTGGCTTACTACAAAGTATATAATACCTAATGCAAGGGAAACGACGTCTTTAACTACTCGTTATCTGAAGAATCAACAGGCAGAAGTATTAGTTCTAAGTTTATATCGGTGAACTTACAAGACCGAATGCGAAATTAAAAATCACATTGTGTTTTAACAATATTCGAAGTTTGCCAGCAAGTAATTAGGAAGACATCTTCGCTCGATTGAAAATATATAAAATCAAGACCAAGTGTGGCACGTATAAATGACTGTAGATTTAGCAAACTTTCTAAATTAGAAGGAAAACTTAAGGTTAGTTAGTTGATATGTAAGTAACGCGATAAAACCAAATAATAAAACATACATTTTAACCAACCTGTCAGCCCTTGTTGCGTTTTGTGAACCTTCAAGTAATATTAATTCATTAATGATGCACGATTGTATGCTTTACATATTTAATAAATTTAATTAGAGTAGGATTCCTTTTAAACTCAGTAAGAAATCATTTTCCTAAGAAATAAATAGGTTAAAATCGAAAATTATTTAGATTCATCTCGTATTATATATAAAATTATTCATTCCAAAAATATATAACAAAAATTCGTCATATTAAAAAGAAATTAATTATTTAGCATTCCCATAGACAATGATCTCAGCTTTTAGGCCTCTATAAACAAGATAGTAATATATCCATGTGAAAACCATACAAGCAGAATCTCAAATAAGCAATGCATATAAGAATGCAAGAACCTTGTTTACAAGCTATTTGTGCATCAAGATGATTACAAACATTCCAAGATATCCGACGCCAACGCGTAGGTTGAAAAATATGCAGTTTTAAGATTCTCAGAGGGGAAAATGAAATGTTAGTTAATTACCAGGTTCGAAGCGACACCGTTCGTGGAGAAAAAGTTAACTTGAGTAATGCTTTGCGTCTTTAATTTTTAGATTTTGAAACTGTGTTTGTCAAAGTTCTTAAACCACTAGGCTATTGGTGTCTAAATTGGGGTTTCCAGAATTAATGTGGGATTCGAAATTTGGCAAGATTTAGACAGGTACCGTTCTGCTAGTTCCACCCGAGAGAGGTCTTTATGCAATCAGGGCACAAGTGCGGCTTTTTCTTAAGTTTAAACAACGTACAAATCGTAAGTGCTCTTCACGTATTTTTTGTTTGTATAAAAGAAGGGAATCCGCCACCTTTTGATTTTTAAAATAATTTATGAAGCCCTTTTAGTTTGCAAATTTAGTTAACGTAACAAACGAGACATTGTCGTTTCCGTACATTTTGAAAGCATTGTAGGAATGGATTATGACATTTTAATACGGGGGTTGCCTTTTATGTTGTTACAAATGACCACTAGATGTCGCTAGTGTAATAAGTTATTGCCATATACGTAAAATTTGACATTTTGTATTGTAAAATCCG
>JAHWXV010083361.1:0-23606 GCA_024586415.1 Phrixothrix hirtus
ATTGTAGTTTTAGTGTTATTGTTCATTAAATAGTTTTAAATAGTTACAAAGTAGTTTTTATCAAATTTCTGACATATGGTTTGACAGATGTCAAAAAAAATTATAGACAATTTCTTTTTTTAATAAGCTTTTCAAAAAGGTGCCACATGTGGTATCTTCTAATTTAAAAAATCAAAGTTGTTTAGGGCTGCGCCCCCTGTTTGGGGCCCAAAAATTTTTTTTCAGTGTTAAAACATAGCCTATAAAAAATCTTTGAGGATATATTTTTGCATTTTAGGGAAATCTTATTCTCAGAGCCGCTGTAAGCCGCGTTCCGTTTAAATACCCACCCTGTATATATATATATATATGTATACACACACACGCAGGATGTTTCAGGAGAAATGGTACACTCTTCGGGAGACGATTCTTTAGTTCTTCTAAGAAGAAGGGCTGAAATACACTTATTTCTAAAATGTTTCCTAAAGGAGTTAGAGCCCGTCAATGATGGTAAATAAAATTTGGTTTTCAAATTAATACTTTAGAACCCATTGGCATTTTTTCGACACATGATGTACACTTATTAATAGGCATAATTCGCATCTAAATTACTAAACAATTAAGCAGTAGGCTACCGAAAAACAATATTTGTCATTTATCGGCAGTTGACTGTTATCGTTAATTAATTCGGCGTTTGCTCAGTTTGCTAAAAGATACCACACACTTTTTCTCAAGGTGAATACCCCTAACGGTTTTTTATTATGGATGCTGCATTGTAAGGACACTTGCTACCCGTGGAGACTATCAAAGACTGTTTCCTACTTTACTATTACCAGATTTCAAAGGGTTTACTCGAACAACTAGAAAATTTGTATGAAATTGGTGTTGTTTCAAGTAGTCGTTCTCAATCTGAACTCAGCAAAATTTGTACGAAGTCGAACAATTCTTAAATCAGCAGAGGGTAGTCCAGCTACACAAGTACACGAAGAATATCTGCTGGTATCAATATTCCTCGTGTAAGGCATGGCGAACATTACGCGAACAAGACTTATATACATTCTATATCCATCAAGTACAATACCTTGAACCAGCTGCTTATGGTAACAGATTAGAATTTTGTGGATGGATAAATACTAATCGCTATTTAGTTCAACTGATTCTTCTCACGAGTGAAACCGTTTCCGCCCGTAATAGTATTATTAACAACAACAATTATCATCGTTGGTTCGCCGAGAGCGTATATGCTAGTGTATAATCAAACTTCCAGCAAGATTTTCTGTAAATATATAATGTGCAATGATTGACACTAGCTTGATTGGGACTTTTGTCTTATCGGAGTATTTAAGATCGGCCAAGCATTTAGAGTTCTTGCAAAATGAACTTCCAATATTGTTAGAGGATATTTCCCTGGTCACAAGGGCATGTATGATCTTTCAGTATGATGGCATTCCCTCACATTACAGTAGAAAGGTGACAGAATACTTAAACCAAACTTTTGGGGAAAGGTGGAGCAGATGTGGCAGTTACTCAATTGGTCTGATAGGTCTCCGGACCTAAATTCATTAGACTATGGACTGTTTATAAAGAATAATCGCTCGCACTATGGCCAGTGGTGCTTAATAGATCAGCGTTACGGAAAACTAAAAAGATCAGCACGTAATATATACACATACAGGCTTTCCGCAATATAAGGTACATTACTTTAACAGTAGACACATCTTAATATGCGCGACAAAAAACGCTTATAAACTATATGTCTTAAATTGCATAGTTTTGGAATTATTTGCAATTAAAATTTTCAACCTAATTTGGTCTATTCTATTGAACAAGAAATAGCTGGTTAACTATAATACATGTTTAACTAGTGCCGAACCTGAACTAACGCATACGATTTCATTAATGAATATTCGCAAATATTATTTAAATACGCAAAAATGTTTACGTTAATTGTGCTTAAAATAAAAAAATTATTTTCTTGCATAAAAGTTCCAGCGTGTGTTAATTGTGGAAGTTTATAAAATCTTTAAAATAAAAACAAGGTTTTTACTTAATAGATATGATTTTTAATATGTTTATAATTGTATTATTAATTGTGAACACGTTTTTTTAAATACCATTCACTTTTACAAAGCCGCTTTAACAGGACGTTAAATTTTTTTGATAAATACCTTCATAGTATTAATATTTGCACTCGCTTGTCTTATGTATAATTGAATTGTGTGAAAATAGTTAAAAATCTAAATGATAAATGAATTTCACTAAAATTTTGCGTAATCTATATTTAGTAAAAACTATGTTCATACAAATTAATGTAAATTAAACTTGTCAGTTTAAGATATTTATTAAATAAGTTTATAATAATTAATGTGTAAATAATTATAATTAATAAGCAATACCGTTTTACCACATCCAAGCAAACTTAGATGATTTATAAAAAATACAAAACTGTTATTTCCGAAATAGGCGCCTGTATCCGTATTCGTTGGTTATTAGCCCCGGGTTCGAAATTATATTTAACATTACTTTAAAAACATTGGTAGGTATTGATGCTGTATACAGTTTCGAGTACGACTGCTGGCTATTATTAAGAACAGAACTTTTATGACAATGGTATACAACGGTTACACAGATTAAATACTCGTATCAAGGAAATACACGGTAAGGGATTTGTGTGCTTGCAACGTTTTATTTAGGTTATTAAATTTCGATAGATGTAATGCTGATGGCTATTTCTACATGAACGATTAAAAAATCTATGCTTCAATAATTTTACACTTAATTCCAAATGAAATCACACATTGGAATATTAAAAACACATTTCCGTTTACTTGCTTCCATTTCCTTCGTAATTCTAATTTACACGTCTATGAATTGGTACCTCAGGCTAACATCCATCGATTGCATCTCATTTAAAAAGGCTTATAAAAATTGTGAGTATTCTTTTGTTTTAAAGGAAATTATACAAATTTATTCGAATAGATTATCGATTTTTCATTATTTGAAGCGGTAATGCCTTTATATCGTACATGCTTTTCCTACAAAGTATATATTTCATACGTATTCCAATATTATACAGTTGAAAACTGATAGGTATGAATCACAATCGTAAAGTTTTGTAAGAAATAGAAAGTAACCAACTTTTTTTAATACCTATTGATTTAGTAGTTCTCATATAGTAACTACTAAACGTTATAAATTTCAAAATGTAATAAAGGATATTTTATCATTAAAGTGAATCCTTATATATTACGTTTATAAATCATATCAAAATCTTGCTTTCTGATTTAAACTTTTTTAATAAAAATGCCAATAAAGATAATTTCATTTCTTAAGACATCTAAATTCGTTTCAATGAAATTTTAAAGCCGATTAAGAATCCGGCGACATGCAGACAGAATACAGAAAGAATTTAGTGCTTAACTCATTTTATTTTTTCCGCAAGAATTTGGATACTTACATATGTAAATGGTTCAAAAGAAAATATAGATTCGATCCGTTACTTGCTATTTAGGTTTTTCTTTGTCGATGTAGTTCTTATTTAAAGTATTTTTTTCCGGAGAATTATAAAGAATTTATTATTAAAAAATAAGATCGTTAAAAATACATTATTTATACTTTGTTATGATTTTTCAAGCTTCTAAACCATTTATATTATATATTTTTGATGCTTTTGAATGCATTCTGAAAATATAATATTTAAACAAGATATTCTTTTAGGAATTACATTCAGATATAAATACTTTTAATTTGCACTTATTATTACTCGTTTTTCTAGATAAAATATCTTCAAGCGACTGAATTCATTGTACGTGCTCGTTTTGATAGAGTTATCTGAATGAAACTTTACTTTTACGTAGCCTATACAATCAATCGAACAGTATTAAGTGATTACGATTACAACCGATTACGCTGATATTATTTACGATTCTTTACTATGTGCGGAAACTATTTACGTGTTTGGGGTCATTATTTTCCTACGGGATTTCACTACCTTCTTCTAGTCTAAACCACTTTTCGAAGCTTTGAAATGGGTGCTAGCGTTAATTTTCACTGCTTTCTTCATGTTAATATTGCAGGTGAAAAGGCACAGACATAAACCCTCCTTTAGAAGTAGTACTAAATGAACGTACATGGGCGGTCTGATAAATGGCCGGTTTGAACATAAGAACACAACTTTTTCTTCGAAATTTCATTTTATTTCTCGACATACGCTCCTTTTAGCTAGATACACCTAGTCCAAGGTTTTTCCAATTTCATTAGGTCATCCTTGTAGTACGATTTATCAACGAACGCGGCACCCATCCAGCTGACAGCTGTTTTATAAGTAAATTTTCATGCAAAATGTTACCCTCACGTTCTTTTGAGATGTTTACAATCTCGGCTATGTCACGCACTTTGACTCGTAGATCTTCCAAAACGATATCATGGATTTTATCGATGATTTTTTTGGTAGTTACTTCGATTGGTCGACTTGAACGATGTTCATCAATTGTGCTTATTACGACCGCGTTTAAATTCTGCAAACTAATAAATCACATTTGAATTCGTTGTAGCAGATGTGCCACAATATTTATCAAGCTTTTCTTTTGTTTCTTTCACGGTTTTTCTATGCAAAAAATAATGCTTAATCAATGCACGAAATTCGTTTCTATGCACTATTTTAACACAATCACAAGTTGTTCGCTTTTTATGGCTGTCAAACATAAACTAAATAATATATAGCGCTAAAAATTTACATGCAGCCTACCAACAGAATGCATTTCACAGAAATGATATACATTCGGTGAACATTGGCGCCATCTCTTGGAAACCAGCTCTCGTACGTACGTTTATTATATATCGAATTCATTTCGTTGTATTTAATAAACACTTGATTAGCTCATTTTCCAATATTTTCCTGCATTAGCGATTATATTTATTGCATTTTCTAAATATTAGAGCGCGTTTGCTACTCAATTTTTATTATTTTTAAAATAACAGTTATTTTCGAAGGTTACAACATATGCTTTGGGAATCTTTATCGAAACACGTATTAGTTTCACGTCGAGAGTGGTAATATTGATTTATCATTATTTTCTAAGAATTTTTAATTTAATCGTAAAATATTTAATGGGTTTATTTCGTTTTTTAAAACAAACATTCAGTTTTTCATACATTTGAAACTTGTACGTAAACTGATGTTAAAAAAGACCTTTCTTTGCTGTAAATATATATTATTTGAGGTTTTTTCGTACTCTCTATTTCTTATTACCTCCCTTATTTAAATACTGCTCTTGTATAAAGCAGATGCTCCTAGTGTACACGTGTGCATTTATTAATATAAACCAATTGTGTAATTATTATTCCAAAAACTTCTTAGGTGAGTTGTTTAAATATTTTTATCCACAAAAGTATTACTATCTTATAAACTTGTCTGCGGGCTCCGGCCGCAAATAACGATTCGATTAGTGTTCCCGGAGTTATTAATTACTCATAATATCATGTAAACAAAATCTAGCCAGCAATTTAGTTAAAGGCCGTACCCGTGTTAAAAACAGTAATACAAATCAACTCGTCTTCCCTGATGTTAATGTGATTAGTTACCGAGATATTTCACAAAGTTCTTCGCAAACTAATATTTCTTACAATATGGATATAGATGCAATCCAGTTACCCAACAATATTAACACTAATAAGAAACGGGATTCAGCCGTGTCATCACCCGAAATTAGCGATACTCAGAAGAAATATAAATGGTTTCCAAACAATATCCTAAGTAAAAACAAATATTACTTACCAGAACATCTTGAAAGTCAGCTTAATCCACAGGACCAGGCTACGCCTGAGAAGCAAATTCCAAAAATAAAAATCCCTACAATATTCTTACACGAAGCGAACAATCACAAACAAACAATTGATGATATCAAAAAAATAACTAAAGAGGAATTTACTACCACATACACTTCAAAACATATACGAATAAACTTAACTTTAAACTTGCACTTTGACAAAATTCTATGAAGATTCCAAATTAAAATTTCATTCGTTCCAAAATCCGCAAGACAAACCTCACTCAGTAGTAATTAAAAATGTTCCGATATCACTGAGTGAAACGGAATTGGCTGAAGAACTGGAGCAAACTAATCCTGAGATACCCATAATAAAAATCACTAGACTCCTAAACAAAACCAAAAATTCTATACCGGTATGCACAGTTGATCTTATAAACAATGATCATGCTAAGAAAATATACAACCTTGATAGACTTTTCCACGCTATCGTTACAGTAGAACCAAGACGACATTCACACATAATACCTCAGTGCTATAAACGCCAAAGGTACGAGCATACTAAAAACTATTTCCGGTTAGATCCAAGGTGCGTAAAATGTACTGGTAATAATCATACGTATGGTGAATGTACCAAGAAAGAAACTGAGTCACCAAAATGCGTTAACTGTAGTGAAATGCACTCTGCAAATTATAGAGGCTGCCGTTATTACCAAGAACTGACGAATAAACTAAGCGTTACAAAATATCCAGAAAAAATTTGAAATATTCACGGTCAGTAAGTAAAGACATCTAATATTCCCCAATTACTGCGGGAATTCACCAACCTAGACAACAAATAACGAAATCAAATGATACAGAACAATCACCGGATAATCAAAATGTTAACCCTATCATTCAGCTAATCACGCCGTATCTCAGTCAAATCAAGAGCTTTCTTATTGAAAAAGTTATTCCACTTTTGTTTAGCAATCAATAGTTTTACTTCCATATCCAAAAATTTCAAAATCCTTAATTGGAATGCAAATGGCATAAAAAGACAGAGATCGGTTTTTGCAACATTCTTCGAAAGGCATTCAATAGACATTGCTTGTATAAGTGAAACTCACTTAATGCAAGATGAAAAATTTAAATTAACTGGGTACAGCATATACACAAAAGACCTCCCTACACCCAAGGCATCTGGTGGTGTAGCTATAATAATTAAAAAGAATATCTACCACTCACATCTGGAAGTAAGAAATGTTACTTCTATAGAAGCGATAGCTATCACAATCAAAGATCATAACTCACGATTTATCACAGTAATAGCAGCATACAAACAACTAGGCATTAAGTCAGACCTCAAAGATATTCAGACAATATTTACACCACAAGAAGCAACCATGGTATAGGGAGATCTTAATTGTAAACACACAACATGGAATTGTCAGGTTAACAATCCACTGTTTAATGCAACTAATAATAACTCTATACAAGTTATACCACCAAGTCAACCCACTTACTATCCCTACAGAGAAAATGCCCATGCAGATATTTTAGACATCATTCTAATTAAGAACTTTCTATAGCCAATAAATCAAAAAGTTTTACTGATCATTTACCGATAATAATATGTTTTTAAAGCATCTTACTAAAAGTACAACCCCTGCCAAGACTTATTAAGGGAAAGATTAATTGGGAAGTGTTTCGTGCTAAATTAGAAGAAACATATTGTTGTTGTCCGTACAATATACAAACACAATCAGATGTTGACAGTGAAATTGAAAAACTTAAAGATACGACTACGCAATCAGTACTATTAGCTACTAGAGAAAACAAAAAAAAAGCCCCATATGATTAAAACTCCACCTCAGCATATCTTACATCTACTAGATCAAAAACACCATGCTTGAAGAATGTGGCAAAGAATAAGGAATGCTTTATATAGAACACAACTAAATAATTTAACACGAACCATCAAATACGAATTAGGTAACTACCAGTTTCAAACCTATCTAAAATACATTAGCGAACTTGCTCCAAACGATCCTAGTTTATGGTGCACTACAAAACGCTTAAATGGCCAGCAACAGACGGTTGCCCCATTAAAATAGGACAACAATTTATAGAGCGATGAAGAAAAGAGTGACCTTCTGGCAAGTCACGTCCAAAGCGTTTTTAAAACTTCATCCGTCGAAACATTGGAACACAAAGAAATAGAAAACTATATACAGATGTACGTTATAGATGATATACCCTGGTTTGACTCAATGAACTACTATCCCTCATTAAAAAATTACGTAACAAATAATCGCCAGGACATGATCTTGTACCAAACGAAGTTATTAAAAATTTCCCAAAAAAAGTTATAGCAGCCTTTTGCACTTTATTTAATACGTGTTTACAATTAAGTTATTTTCCTAAAACCTGAAAACAAGCAGAAGTAATAACTATACACAAACCAGGCAAGCCTACCTCTGACCCAACAAGGTATAGGCCTATCAGCCTTCTTCCAACTTTAGGTAAACTTCTAGAGACGGTAATTAAAAAGACGTTTTCTACTTTCATTAAACTAAATGACATACTTCCCAAACGTCAATTTGGTTTTAGATCGAACCATTCCACCATACACCGGTTACACCGACTAATCGAATATATAACAAGAGGGTTCGAAATGAAATATTAATGAAATATTTATGGACATCACGCAAGCATTTGATACGGTTTGTTACGCTGGTCTTATTTATAAACTACTGAATATACATACACCACCCTATTTAGTTTCCGTAATTAAATCCTTTCTAGAAGATAGAAGCTTTTCTGTGCGCGTGAACAAGGTCTTACACATCATATGTAGTGCTCCATGGTTCGTTAGAAACAATCAACTTCATGAAGAGCTGTCAGTGCTTACAATAAAACAATTCAACAAGAAGTGTATCAAAAACTATTTTCAAAAACTGCACAACTGTGCAATATTTTATAACTTAGGTGAACGACCAAAAATCTCACGTCTCAAAATAAAAAGGCTTCCACAAAGTATGCTATCCTCAAAAGATTCTTCGCACAGTGGTAGTGATTAAATGTAAATTTTATAGTTAAATAATTAATATTCATAGCTAGCTTAGGGCTATTAACCAGTTAGAAATAATAAGTGTTAATAATATTGTGTAGAGCAGGACTTGCTGAACCGATATATGTTAAAAAAAATTTAACGAGTGAATTTCGTCTAACATTATAATTAAGCTGATGGAATATTTGTGACAGTTTAAATATGACATATCTAATTTTGTTCAAATGTATTATATGACGGCTTGTGTGACGCATCAAAATTTGAATTGTAATCGTCAGTATTAAGCATTGAAATCTGGAATATCGATATAGTTTTTTTGGTAATGCATACCTTTGAAATTTAATTTCCATTTTTTTCTGCCACAATTACATACATTGTTGCTTCGTTATCTACAAATGTTTTCATTGCATCTAATTGGACTATTTATTTACTACGTAATTTCATATTTATATTTGAATTTACTAATGTTAATCAAACTGAAATAAATTGTATTAGCATTTAAAATTCTTTACAGTATAGAATTAACTTTTAGGTTTCAAGATATCTTATTACTTTTATAATAAAGCATTGTGATAACATATATTTTTACAGTTTTTGAATAATATTGCAAGGCCGAAACTTCTTTAGTTTGTAACAATTTTACTATGTTCATGCTTTTCAGACGACGAATTGTGAACGAGTGAAAATGTTCTTGAGTATTTTTTTATTGTTTTTGAGCAGTTTTTTTTATTAAAGCACATACATTTTGATTTTGATACCAAAAGTATTCTTTATCTCTTGATCAATATACAGCCGTTATTTTTAAGTTTTGGTTGCAACTTTGGTCTAAAATGCAATCTAATTTTAAAAATATTAGTATAATATTTATTTTTCTTCGAAATTGTTCCAATCTGATTGTATTAATTTTAAAATTTATCAATTTAAATATTTGAATCCTTAATACTTATTGCTGATTCAAATGTTTAATTAGATACATTATGTGACCTTTTATTTTTAATATTTATTATTTACACTTAGCTCTATTTTTACATGGTAAAAAAAATCCGTGAAAGTAAAAAGCGTGTAAAAAATACATTGCGTATAAATAAAAATAGGCGATCAGTTCCACATGCTTAAAACTTATAAACAATAGGTAAAATAAAAGGGTTTTAATAAAAAAAATTTAATTTATTTCTACAGAAATGTTTTAATAATCAATAAATATTTGAAGAACTTCGCGAATAGAAGAATACGGCTTAGCTTTATTCGTGCCACGTTTAAATTTTATCCTATGTTATCTATATTTCTTTATCGACATAAAAAATTTATATAAAACACGTCCAAGTTTATTGAAAGTAGACGACAAAATATTTAAATTACTCACACAAATAAATTCGCCTGTATCTACAAGAAAATAAAATTTCACGAAATACATATTGCTAAAAAATTTACATTTAACGAAAGTATGTAATTGAAGCAAAATTTATTTTTTCTTAAAATCGTGTCAAAACGAAATTGAATTTATTTTTTTTAAACCGTATTAAATAAAAACTGTATAAAAAAAGACCGTGTAAAAACAGAATTTTCATTACAAATAATTTACTCATGGAACCTGTATTTCAAATTTGATTTCATAGTAGTAGCTGTAACTACTAAAATTATTCAGCACGTCATTCCCCTATTGGGGTAGGATAAACCTAACACTAGGTCTCTACATACCTTCGAACCATATCCTCAAAATACTAATCTACATAATGCTTCGTATGTCACCTACGCATCTTCTCCATCCTCTCTTTTGCTTACACAGTTTTGGCTTTGACCAGGCTCTTTTATTGCTTGTGCTATTTATTTGATCCACTCTTAAGATTCCTTCAACTACATTCAACCATCGTTTCTATGGCCTGTCCCTTACTTGTTTTCTGTTAATTCCTTCCCCTTATATTCTTTTTGTTAAACATCCATTGCTCATTCTTTCTATATAAATAAACTAATAAACCACCGTGTTCATCTTATATAAATCAGGTAGTGACACTTTCACATCATATTTGCTTTTTAACTATTTATTCTCCACCCCATCAAGTATTGTTTTGCCAAGGACACTTTTCAAATACCTCACGCATATCACATTTATTTTACTTGAATGTTCCTTCTAAAATACTTAAGCCTCACTCATATAAAACCATCGAAACAAACGCAATTCACTTTGCACCCATACTCAGCTGTTCAAGCTATCGACTACTTTCTTTCCTGCATTTACTTTTCTTTCAAGTTCAATTCGACCATCACTTTCAAACATTCAACCATTTGCTGCATCATACCTTTACCCACCACGCTGCTTAACAAACATCATCACTTTAGTTTTACCGCCATTAATTTTCAAGTACACCCTCGCAAGTGTTTCTGCAAATTTCTTTAACAACTACTGCACTTGATTCATTTTCTTTGTTACTAGAGCTGCATTACCTGCTTACAGCAATTCTGTCACACTTATATTCCCTAAATCGATACCACGCATTTCCTCACATGTACTTCTCCCTTACAGTTCCCATTATACTCACGTATGCTCACTTTTCGCTTTTATTGTATTCAACAGTCTTTCGTTTACACCATATCCCGTTAAAGTTGCCCACAATTTATTTATGTTTACACAATCTCATGCTTTCTCTAAATCTATAAACGTGCAATGCATTTTTTCATTTATATGTATATACTTTTCAACCATTTACTGCAGAGTAAACATCTATTCCACGCACCCTTGCCATGACATCAAGCTATACTGCAATTCCTATATTTAGCTTTGTATCCTCATAAGCCCTCTGTCAATTAGAATTGCATTAAACACTTTTTGATACACTCAGCAACTTAATTCTCTGTAACATATGCATGCATACTTGGTACATTTTCCTTTAGGTAACGTTATAATAATAATATCCTTCTAATCATCATTCACCTTTGCTAATTTTGCACAGGGATTAAGCAGATTACACACCCATTTATCTGGACGTATCCAGGCATATTTTAGTATTATTCGTAATTCCGTTTACCTTCACAGTCTTCTATTCTTTTGCATTCGCCCAGCTTTTTGTACTTAATTTATATCTATGTGTTTCTCAGTTTGTTGAATTTCATTTATTCCGTCTTCACTTCGATCCATATTCACCAAGTCCCCTGCATTACCATACAACCTTTGGAAATATTCTTGCCAATACCCTCATGAATTTTCTGCACCCCATTATATTTCATTATCACTATTTTGCACTTTTTACCCACTCTCAAAACAATTCTTTATTACTTTCTAATCATTACAAATATTTATATATTTTTTTTTCCTTTTTCACCTTCAACGGGCGATTTCTTTCTATCGCAGCTTCTTTAGTGTTAGCCTTCCTTCCTTAGTATGCATCTGTAGTTTCTTACTTTTATTCACATCTTTTATTACAATCATTTTCTTATATTTCAAGTCGTACGTGTTACCTAAAGATTTTCACAATTCTACTGAAATTAATAACCATTTCGTTGACTCTATAAAAATCATAAAAAATGTTAATTTTGAGAAATTACAAAATCAGCATAGTTTTAATATTGATAAAGATATCAAAGCCGTACTCTGATTCAAAACTGGAATCGAAACTGCGGTGTATGACATTACCACAGAATTAAAACAAAAACCAGTTGAAAATTACGGAATAGGGATTGACTTAATCAAACTTACTTGTACCGCAAATTACGCATATTATTAATTTTTGTTTAATCTATGGTGTATTTCCGTTAGTTTAAGAATCGGTTCTTGCAAACTTATCAGACCTTAGACTAATTAGCATTCCACCGGTTGTTACATTTTGACTTCTCGTGCAAAAAAATTAAGTTAGATATACCGGTCCATCCAAAACATAAATAATATATTTGACCTAGATTAACAGTAATCGCAGAAGTGAAATATCCGTCTCAATCGTAGGGCCTAAAATGAAGTAACAGGAGAAAAGGGTCGCAGATATGAAAATCAAGAAATTTAACATTGACAAAAAATAAAATGTTCGTTTACTAATTGTTAAAAACAGTTCTAATAATTATAAATCACAGGTTTGAGATTCGTTCATAAAATAAGATAATCCCTTAAAATTAGCTATATCTCTTTTTAATACCGACTTCAGCATATATATATATATATATATATATATATATATCTATTAAATAATATAGCATTACTAAAAACTGTTGAGTTATCGTAACTGAATTCACTAGGCTGACATACATTTGGTCGCTGCGATTTATATACGGAAAATTTCGTCTAGTGACAATTAGCTTTTGC
Source organism: Phrixothrix hirtus (assembly GCA_024586415.1). NCBI lineage: Eukaryota > Metazoa > Arthropoda > Insecta > Coleoptera > Phengodidae > Phrixothrix > Phrixothrix hirtus. The sequence continues at coordinate 13,088 of JAHWXV010083361.1, forward strand.
ATAAGGTTCACTCCTGATTTCAGTTTACCATAAAATTGAACTTTGGGATTCTGATGCTCAATGCCGGCCTTTATTGCCGAATGCAAATAAAATAAACAACTTTGCATCTTGATATTAATGAATGCAATAGAATAAGAACCACATATCTTATAGTAGAAGGGAAGGTATCCTCAGCCTAAGGGGAAGCTTCCAAAAAAATTCCGGCAGTTGTTTCAATTTCAAAAATAGCGAAGTCCAAAAAGAAAACGTAATTTTATAATTGTTTCGCATACAAATAGAACCCACCTGTAAAGGGATGAGACCAAAAATAACTAAATTTATCCAGTGCAAAAAAATAAAAGAACATATCTACGGGATAAACGTCAGATGATTCAATTCCTATTCCAAAAAACAAGGTAACCACCTTTTTTCTCCAAAAAAATCACCCCACAAGTAAAAAAACATTAAATAAAAATTTAACAATAAACTATCAGGATAATTTTAAAAATCTCCTTAAGCTCCCCCAATGAGGCTTCTCAAAAATACCACGATGCGGAAATCCCACGCAATTGATAAACGCCCAAGGCGCAGCTCCGAATCTGTAAATGAATCAAAATAATGCTTTTTCCGCCCTCTATCCGTTTTTAATAAAAATAAACAAATAAAATATAGGAAAGTCACTACTTTTAAACCGACAATTCAATTTTTGAAAACACTAAACTTCAAAACAAAATTTAATACACTCTTTTGTAAGAATATCAAAGCAGGAGTGGACTGCCTAAATTTTAAAACAACACAATTAAGAAACATTATTGTACCTACAAGTACAAACTAGAAGGTAACTAAATTAAAGCAAATGGATTCTAAACGATCTACTAAATAAACAAAGCAGCAAACAAAAATTTAATTTAATTGTTTTAAAACTTCATTTTCGGGCAGTTTCAACCTGTACTTAAAAAGGTTTCAAAGACCTTTTCAAAGGCATTAATAGCTTACCTAACCAAATTTCGTTAACCTATATTTCTTTTATGTAATTGTGGGCAAAAACCACGTAAAGGTTAAATAAATACTTTATTAACAGTCAAACAAATATTTATATAGACAGATATTCTGTAAATTGAAATAAAACCATAATTATGACATCTAATTAGGTTTCAGGCTGTTAATTATTTAGTTAAATAATCTTTCAGCGTTGAACTCTCAATAAATGTAGAAATAAAACTAAAGAATTTCTTTGTTGCTGTTCTTTAAATTGATTTGGTGAAAGTTGCTACCCAACTCAATCTGACCTGGATCATGTCAGTTGTCCCTTGGCACATGTCTGAATTTTAGGAATTTGTTCCCCGTCGGCATCTTAAAGTTTTACAAACTGTGATCATTTCTTGTACTTTTACGAACACAAATTTTAAGGAAATATTTTAGATTAATGTATAATGCACATTTCCCCATGTTTCAGATAACACTCCATGAGGTGTTTACTTAAACTAATATTTTCAATTTAAGTACTAATTTACTCTCTGTGATAATATTTTAGCATTGTCTAACTATTCTGCAATTTCTATTCTGGATAAACTATCTACGTTTCGCCAACTTTTGCCCTGCCTAGCTTAGCATTATGCGTGACTACCTGGTGTAAAAAGGTCATTGCACTAAGATCTGTGTTAAAATTTACTCTATTTCAAAGCAAGTACACTTTGTATTTATTTAAACCGTAAATTATTGTGAGTAACTTTAATTCCGTGATAGAATAAGGAGTTTCTCTATCTTGGAGCATTCTGCTTGCAAAATCTGTACGCAGTTTTTGATTATTGTTATCAAGTTGCAAAAGTTGGATAAGTCCGTTTCTAATATGAATTCTTTTTCGAATTACGGCGCTATTAAGACTGGTGCATAATACGTCTTGTAGTTTTTTAATAGACTACATTGCTTCTATAGGCAAAGTCGTCCACTTGTTGCCCTTCTTCAGGCAATCTGTAAGCAGTTTTGCTAACTCCGCGTAATTTTGTATGTGGTTTCGATAGAATCCTGCGAACCAAAAAATTGCTGTATTTATTTCTGGTTTTTCGGTACGGGATATTGTTTTATCGCTCAAACCTTTTCTAATTGCAGCTGTATTGTAACTGCTTTTGCGGATTTTCTGAGGTACTCTACGCTACCTAGCGCAATCGTGCTTTTATTAGGTTTTATCGTTAAGACTGCTTTTCTTATCCGTTTAAGAAGGTCGTTTAAATGTTTGATGTACGTTTCGATGTCGTTACTGTATATAGCGGCGTCATTAATATACGCTAACGCGTATTGTTCGGCTCCATTTAGCACAATATTTAGTAGTTGCTAAAAACATGCCGGTGAATTTCGTAATCCCATAAAAACGCATTTCCATGTGGAGTTTCCCTGCGTAGTAGTCATCGCTAGGTATTTTTGGCTTCCTTGCCTACAGGTACTTGGATAAACCCCTACTTGGTCCAATAGACTTATGTAGCTTGTCGCTGCGAATTTTTACAGCAATTACTCCGTGTATGGAATTCTGTACATATCTGCTATATTTTTTATGTTTAGGTTTTTGTAATTTACACAGGGCTGTAGATTTTTGCCTTTTTTTGTACTAGGAATATATGGATTATTAAATCCGTAAATTAGATCTAACTCTAATAGTTTGTTTATTTACACTTTTATTAAGGTTGTTACGATCGGATTACCTTTGTATACGCGAACCTTTACCGGATCTTCGTTTAGTAGTTCTATTTTTAGCTCCGTCACAGGTGTGCTTCCCGGGATGTTGCTAAACGCTCCCGAAATTTTCTATTATGGCATCAAACTGGGCTTTTACCTGTTGTAATAAATGTTTGGATTAATAAAATGACGTATAACATAAAAATAATCATTTTAAAGTAAACAGCCGCGTAAGTTTATTTAAAGGGGTACAACAGTTAAAATGCAATTTTATAATTTATTGTGTATTCAAATCGCCTAAACTTTTATATAAGTAAAATAAGCTCATATATTTAAATTTGTTCCAGACTATAAAGATGCCTATCTCAGGCTTCCGCAAGAAGAAACTCCTTTATGTGTTTAATGTATTTTTTGGTAAGTTTTAACTACTATTTATAATATTAACTTATTGCATACATTTTCATTATTGCATAAGTTTCTGTGCAATACCTTCTTCATAAGTTGTTTTGTGTAAAACTGCATAAAACAAACTTATTCCATACATGTAGGCTATTGTTTATACTGGGTTTAAAAGTTCAGTGCCGCTGAAATACCTCTGAAACATCCTGTAAAACAAAAATTATGTAAGAAACAGATGCGTGGCTTAAAACGTATGAAAGTAATGATGATAATAGTTCGACTTTTGGCTGAAGCCCCATTTCAGTAGTTGCGTTTAAGTCAAAGAAAATTTTAGAAACAAAATTTATATCCCTAATCTAGAATTAAACCACATATTACAATTGTCTTTTCTTTTGAGTTAGTATGATTATATTTGAAATATAGTATTTGGGTATTTGAATTTGCCGTCTCTAGAATTACTGCATAATTTTATTTACAAACACTATAACGAGCTGCTGTTGTTGTAGGTTCAGCTAAAATTTTACATAACTTTATGTAAAATTTGATTAAATGATTATAAGCTTGTTTACAAAGAGTGTAAGTGTGAAACGAAGTCAATTAAACAAAATTACATAGGTGCAATAATTAGAATGTATTATTGTATATCATTATTATTATTATTATTTTTATAACAAAATATCACCAAATTAATTACTTCTACACTGGTGGGAATATTAGCAAGTATCTATCCGTAATAAGATGCACATTTTCAAGTGGATATTTTTATTGGTTAGACATAATTAGTTTTTTTAAATAGCTTTAAGTCGCCTAATTTTAGCTAATTACAAGTCAATTTTTTTCTTTTCATTATAAAACCTTTCTTCATTAAAACCTAATTCGCTGAAACCTTCTCAAACCATTACATTAATCTTAGTTAGTATACCCATTACTACCTCGCGCTATACTGGTACATCTCTAAAAACATCTAAAAATGAATTTATTTAAGAACTAGTTGTATAAAAGGAAAATGCTATGGGCAGATGCATATACAGTGTGTCTTATCTCACATGTTGACACCCATGTAGCTTTGTTGTTTGTAATCGAATCGATTTCAAATTTTTATGAAGTATAAAGCCCCTTAAGTGATATACCTCGTAACTAGAAAATCAATTTACTGCAAACCGTCTGCCTACTATGATACAAAATAGAAGCAAAAAATTTAAAAAACATAGTAGGCCTTGTTTAATTGTGAAAGTCGTTACGGAAATTTATTTTGACCACCTGAAAACCCCAAAACCCAATTTTGGTTTAAAAAATGTTGAATAGCAAACGTTTTATACATCGCCAAAGTTGACTTAGGAATTATTCATTTTTACCTAAAAGAGTGCCTTGGAAAACAAAATTTGTCTTAGGATGCAAAGAAATGTTTATTAGGAGATTCAGATGCACATCATTCGTCATTTTAAAGCGTTAATTGATTAGTGTCATGAACCTTTTATTTTAAATTTTGCGAAATAGTACATCGCTATTTACCTTATTTAAATTTATTAATGTTACAATCTATTATGTTAAATTTTAATACAGCAGCATTATCTAAAGGCTAAAATAATAAAACGATTAAACAATTAAATTTTCCCAATTTCCACCAAACGACTCTGTAGTCTTGCATTTTTCAATACGTTCCTATTACTTAATATAGCATTCCGTAGTTGACGTGGAGAAATTTCAGCGTATGCCTGTCTGATATAATTGCAGATATCTTCTCGATTTTGCGGATTAGGTTGATAGAAAAGGAACCAATGGCGGTATGTCGCGGGATCTTGGTGGTTATAATATCAAAGGGGTGTTTGACTGATCCATCTCATAGAAACATTTACGCTCAACTATTCACAAATAACTCTACCGTTATGAATCGATGAACCATAAAGTTGCAGGTATAAATTTCTTCCCACATCTAATGGCAATTCATCTAGTATATCTTCGAAATCAGTATTTAAAAAATCAAGAAAAAGTTTCGTTGTCAAATTACTATTGAAGAAGAAGGGTTCAATAATTCTGTCGTTCAAAATTCCGCACCAAACGTTAACTTTATTAGAATATTGTCTGTTACAGTTTATAAGAATTTTCGAATGCCCACCATCTACAATTCTGAGAAGAAACCACTCTATTAGTTGTAAAAGTTGCTTCATCTATGAACATAATATTTTGAAAAAAGTTGATATTGTTTAGAAAATTTCCTTGTACCCATAGACAATATTCCATTCTACTAACGTCATCATTTTCTTCAAGCGTATACAAAAATTTTGGTTTACACGGTATAATTTTGTGGTGTTTAAGACACTTCCATACTCTTGATCAAAAAACATCAAGCTATAATGCAACCCTTCTGATACTTATTCTAGAATTATTACGAACGGATCTACAATTAAGTCGTCTATGCCCAAAACCATTATGCGTCGAGGTCTGGACTTAGAAACATTTCCAGAAATATTAAAAGGTTTGTTCTTTGCAACTATCTGAAATGAAATGTTTGTATCCGAATGTCTGGCATTAAATTCTCGGGCTGCCTCTCTAAGCTAACGATGGTTATCACTCAGTAAACGAACTATTTCTACCTTTTCGGCAACTGATAAAAACCTTTCAGCCATTTTATTATGCCAAATATCAATAAATCATTTAAGTTCGCTACTTAACATTTAAGAAAACACTAACTAAACAAAATTTTGTTTTCAGTTTCCATAGCAGCTTTGATATTGCATTTAACAAGCGTGCTCTGAAATAACTAACGATTTAAAATTAACAATGGGGTTCCTCTAAAGCTATTAAAAAACATTTCTTTGGTTGTATAGTTATTAATCGTTTTGTTATGTCAGCTTTTACATAATGCTGCTGTATTCAAATTTAGCATAATAAATTGTAACATTAATAAATTTAAATAAGATAAATAAGGATGTACAATTTCAGCAAAATTTAAAATAAAAGCTTTATGACACTAATCAACTAATGGTTTGAAATGACGAATGATGTGCATCTGAAGCTCCTAATAAACATTTCTTTGCATCCTAAGACAAATTTTGTTTTCCAAGGCACTCTTTTAAGTATTATATTTGTAACATGAAATAATTTTAATTTTAATTTTATGTTAATTCTGATGATGGTATTACTTTTTTAAAAGTCAAACTACCGAAACAATTGTAAATTTAACAAAATAAAATATAAATTTGGGCGAAGACCTATTAATTCATTAGATTAAATATTAATACCCCAATTTCTCATTATATTATTTAAAAATGAATAATTTTTAAGTCAACTTTGGTGATGTATAGAACAATTGCTATTCAACATTTTTTAACCAAAATTGGGTTTTGAAATTTCCAGGTGGTCTAAAACAATTTCCATAACGACTTCTACAATTAAACAAGGCCTACTATGTTTTTAAATTTTTTGCTTCTATTTTGGATCATAGTAGGCAAATGGTTTGCAGTAAATTGTTTTTATAGTTACGTAGGTATATCACTTAAAGGGCTTTATACTTCATAGAAATTTGAAATCGATTCGATTACATTACATTAAGCTAATTGTAAATCCATCGAATCTACTATGCAAATTTCGGTTGATAATGTGGGAATCCCCTTTATTGGGAATATAAAGAATATCGGACTTATTATGGATACTAAACTTAGATTTGAACTACATATCAACAAATGCCTTCAACGAGCGTATTGTAATCTTAAAATGTTATGCGCAAATCGCTCTTACTTGCGCGCAGATCTAAAAAAGACGCTGTAATGCTATAGTACTACCGCAATTAAATTATCGTGATGCTGTTTATGGTCCTTGTTTGAGCATAGTTACCAGAAATCGAATACAAAAATTACAAAATTCCTATATAAGGTTCATTTACGATATTAGGAAATACGAGCATGTCTCCAATAAATTAAAAGAGATGGAATGGCTAAATATAAGCAGTCGTAGGCAATTCCATATTGGAGTCTTGTTCTTTAAAATTATAGTAAAAAATTATCCCAGATACTTATATAAGCGTATAACGTTTAGAACAGTTGTACATCATCTCAACTTGAGGCACAGGGGGCTTTTTAACATACCACATCATACTAGTTCTGCATTTAAAAGATCCTATTCATATAATATTTCCAAATTTTATAACACCTTACCCTCTGTTTTCAAGACGTTCACTTTTCAAAAATTTAAAACACAGTATAGTTTGTATTTAATGTGCATAAAATCCGACGAGCATTGACATATCGTACGAGTGACTTAACGAGGTTTATGCGTTTGACATATCACATGAATCTGATTTATAGACACATACTACAGATTTAGGAATTGTTGTTTACTGGTCTAGATTTTATGTAAATAATCTTTGTTTTAATTTTCCTTTTTCTATACTTATTCAAGGTTGAGTGGAAGAACAGCTCTGCGGAACTCCCAAATTAGTAAAATGAAACATTACACTTAAACAGTTGTGCTATTATTCGTTTATATAATCACAAAGAATATACATGAAGAATTGTCAAGTAGCATTGAGTTTGCTACCATTTGGTTTACATCGCAGTAACATACTGACATATTATTAGACCTAATTATGTAAGTTTGTCGCAATTTGTATTATTAACCACCCAATTTTCAAGTTACATTGCAATAACAAAACATTTGTAAATCATCATTTAAAGATTAAGTATAAATAAATTAGTATTTATTAGAGCAAGTGCTCAAAATGCAATTCGCCAGCTTTAATGCATTTGCTATATCTTCTAGTAACACTTCTATGCACGTTGTTAAGTTGTCGAAGCGTTATTTAAGGTATTCTGATATTCTTATTTTCAATTTAAAAAATAGGGAATTAATCTGACATACAGTTTATCTTTAACAGCTCCCTATAGAAAAATGGCTAATGGTGTCAAGTCTGGTGACCGAACAGGCCAACAAACTATTCCATTCGTACCAATCCAGTTTTGAAATCGTCCACTTAAATAGTTTTGATTTATATGGGTATTATGGGCAAGATAACTATCTTGTTGGAAATAAATCAGATATTTCATCCAAAATCTCTTCCAGTTACACTCGTAAAAAATTAATATATCTAAAAGGACCACACAACATAATTAAAAACGTTTATTATAATTTACCAATTATTTCTATACCTTTCCGCATTTAGCGTATTTTGGTAAAAAAGTTGGGTCTAAGAATTTTATTATTTAAAATACCACACCAAACATAAATGGTAAACCGATTTTGATTTTTTTCTTAACATACAATGTGAGGATTTTGAAGAGCTCAAAATACTATATTATGCGAATTAAACATTCCTGTACGTGAAAAAAAGCTTTCGCCGGCCCGCATGTGGATTATAACTAGGTTTTAGACTTCCTGGTTTCAAAAAAGAACCATAATTTGTTAAATTATTTCGTTGCCCTTTAAAATAGACTCTCGGAGGCTAAGATCTTTCAAGAAATCGTTTTAGGTATATTTCTTCAGCTGATTCATTAACTTTTTGACGCAGAAAATAACATTCAATCATTTCTGCATGGGTATGCCACATTTATTTTATACACAAAATAACACAATAAAACACTATAACTAATAAAAAATTAAACCAAATCTTAAAATATGAAACAGAGAATTATAGAAATAATTCAGATATTTAAACTAAATATACTACTGAAAAAAATATTTTGAAAAAAATATAGGAATTGTTATTATTTCTATATATTATTATAACTTACCTACTGGATTTTAATAAATTATAGTTTCACATAAATTTTATTATTTGTACAAAACTGGTTAAATAAACACAATTCGCGTATTCATGAGAAAACAAAAAATGACAGCTGAAATTTTATTATTTTTTTAACGGCCACAAAAAAGTTAAAAATATAAAACTTTTATAATTTTAGAAATAAAAAAAATCACTCTGTTAATATTCTTATAACGCTGTCTATCAATATGCTTACTATGTTCTTTAAATGGCAACATTATACCGTCTGTATACTGAGGCGGTCGTTCACTAATTGCACTTTTGCAACTAATTAGTAATCGATTGAATTCTATAATATTAAAGCATTACCTGTAAATTTGCAGAACAGGTGGAGTTGTGTTGATTTTTCATTGCAAATTGTAGTTAATTCATCCCAGAGAATAAAACCTAACCAAAATAATTCAATCAAATACATGCATAATATCTAATAATGTCTAATCGTTCCTATGTAATGCAGAAACAAAATTTAACGCGGTATAGCAAAGTTTAAAAAATCTTATTGTGAATGAACAACTTAAATTTTTAGCGCTACTGCAAGCAGTGACATAGAGTACGCTGGGTTAGTCAGCGAATTTTTGCACACCTCAGTGTGAACCAATCTGCTCTTTACCGTATTGAAAGTATTCAAAGAGACTGAAAGCATGAAAAGAAAAAGAGGGCAAAACGTTTAAGGTGTTGTAACGTGTACCTGAAATTCATTCCAAAATCACCTTACTGTTAATTATAATTTATTCGTTTTTCACTTAAAAGGTGGGTTGTACAGTATAATTTAGTTACACGTTAAAATGATTTAATTTTTACGAAGACTATTTAGTATTTTATGTTAACACCCGGTATGTCCATGTATATTTATATTACTTTTTTTAATTAGGTTATTTTAATGACGTAAAACGCTATGAGAATTGTTTTCGTCATATTTCATAATTAATCTAAAATTAACTCATTAGTACAAGTAGGTAAAGGGACATGTGATAACCTGTAGTTCAATGTTAGTAAACAAAACATTCACGGTCAGGATTAAACATTGACCTATATCGTGCCTGTAAAGGATAACTATTTATCGCTGTATGCAAGTTTTACACTGATTATTCAACGAACATTTCAGAACCTTAATTAAGATTTTCTTACTTTGAGTTGATTAAATACTCATTTCCAATTACAGATTCAAAATCACCGTGCATTAATCTACGTTCTGATATAATTTAAGAATTTGTACGTTAACACATGAGCCCGTAATTAATTATTTTTGTGTAACAAGGCAGTAAATCATTTAAAGATTTTCTTTACTAATGTTATTGCATCTTTGCATGATTAACTTGCTTTTCTAGTTGTTTTTACGCTTCATTTATATTTATTTTACGAATTATCGAGGGAAGATGTACACTAAGTCGATTTCGGCTTACTTTGAAACAACATAAATTCAAGGCACATTTTCTATTCCGTATCAAACATTTCTATACTTTCAAACTGGAAGGTTTAGAATACTATTGTTGAGTGAAGCTTCTCAAGCATCCCGCTGTTAGAATATCCGAAACGTAATGTTTAGTTTATAAAATTAAATTAATTATTACCGAGATTATTTAATGTATGAATTCCGTAAGGCATTAATGGAGCACATACAGCGTGTGTATAAAGTAAGGAATAAAATTAATATATGTTTTATCATCGCTGTTTGGAAGAAAATCTCAGACACGTCGATTTTAGTATTTTCCT
>JAHWXV010083369.1:0-10449 GCA_024586415.1 Phrixothrix hirtus
ATATATATATATATATATATATATATATATATATATATATATATATATATATATAGACACACACACACACATTGTATATGTCAAAAGTTTGAATTTGATTCCCTTACAAATATCAAAGATACTAGGATGTCAAATTCTAAAATAAAGACTATATAATTTAATAAACAATGATATGACCAATATGAAAGTGAGGTATGCTACATTTATATTTTTACGAAGCGAAAATTTTCATAATGTTCAAGAGGTTAATGACCTTGATCCTTCACAATTAAAAGGTATGAGTAAAAAGGGTCATTTTGTTAAATCGCCACCTAAATTCATCTGTCAAAGGCGGAACATAAAAATGTTTTGTAGTAGGCGCTATTATATTTTATTAAATTTCATTTGTGACACTAACATCACTTTTAAGAATTGATAAGATGAATAATAACAATTCCGCGTACTTATTTTCACGTCTTTTATTAATTAAATTAAATAAGGACGTTGAGATTCCATTATATGAACATTGTTTATATAAATATATAAAAACAATGGTATGAAGATGTAACAGAATTTAGAAAAAATTATTCAAATTAATTTATTTAAACAAACTGAATTTCGTTATCCAATCAAAAATAAATACAAACGGTTTTAACTGCTTTGGCATTCCATAATTCTTACGGAGACACTTTAAAAAACAATTAACGTGTCTTTAACTAACTTTAATACGATTACCTGCATATTTTTTGGTGAACGTTAAACGTTTCGCAAATTTTCACTTTTAAATAATAACAACGCCTGTCTAATATTAACTAATTGTATTTTAATAATATCATATCACTAAACGCACGTCATGATTCACACTATAGAATGAGACACAATTCCATTTATCAACTTCCTTGGAGTTTCCCTGCCCTTCTATATTTACTCAATAACAAAGTAAATAGAATAAAAATTGTTGTGTGAATGGTTCAGACAGTTTAGTCAAGTTTGGAATTCATTTACAATGGATCTAATTAGTGGTGTTGTTTTAATTTTTGTTTTACCACAACAAAGTTATGGTTTTAATTTCGATTTAAATTTTGTGGATATTTTTAAAAGCACTAGTGACAGTTCATACTTTGGATATTCAGTTTTGTTGCAAAAAGGTGACACATCCAGGTATTTTTTAATTTTTTACATTATTTTGGTCAATTTTTACTTTAACACCTTCAGTTTTTTAACGAGTAACCTTTAAATTTTTGCAAGTTGAAATGTAATATCAATGGAAAGGTATATACAGTGTGCGTAAAAAAATTGCAATTTGGTTTATTAAAATTCAGGTATTGTTAACGTATTTATTTGAAATTCTTGTATGTATTGCTGTTTTATCATTCCAATTTTTCATTGCTCCAAGTTTCCTGTTTCCGGGAGGAGTTGATTCGTTATCCATTTTGTTTCACGATTCTTGTGATTATATGTAGTTTACAATGCATTCAGTTTATTTTTAAAGTTAAAAAAAAATCAACTTAATCAAAATGTTTAACTAAATTTAATTCGACCCCTGAGTAAAAGAATGCTAGAAATGTTTTAACATGGGAAGATCCACTTGTTGACGTCACCTTGCACAGCGAGCCATTATGCAGTAGCGGCGTAAAATTATTTTCTCCGAGACCTTTGAAAAAATAGGTTTTATAAATGTTTTAAACGGTTCAAAATATTAGTGAATAAATAATAAAATCACCCAATGAACAAAAAAATCAAATGCGACCTCGAAGTCAAATCGAGCGTCAATATCTCTGCAGTTTAGTGGACACAGTCTGAACGCATTTTCATCTTATGCCTTTAATTTGTTTGTGCTTATATTTAAATAATATGTCGTGGAAATTAAAATCCAGTAAAATAATTAATAAACCGCATTTTATGTTATTTAATTTTCACTGTACAAATCTATTCATTTTATTTATGCGTTAGGAACCTCGTTCAAAGAATTTGGACGCTAAACTATATTTTACTTTAAATTAATTTGAATTTCGAGCGGGAATTAGATGATACTTCTAATATGCTTCGATCAACATTTTCTATTTTTTATTTATTTTATACTTGACTAAACGTAAGATAAGCATGATTTCGATATTTGATATATAATTCGTTAAATTCTGAATCGACATGATAAGGTTAAGTGCCATAATTAATAAGAAAAAGTTCCACTTATTTTCCTTTTTCTATCCCTTAGATAATCTGTAGGAATGAGACGAGACACATTTTGTGTTTTTAAAAGATATAAAATAGCAAAAAACAAAATTGAAGACGCTTTTGCAACTTTTTCAGCTAATAGATAAAAAATCATGTAACACTGCGTTTTAAACTATGTGAAAGTCGTTGAAAATTCGATACAAAGTTTTAAATTAAGAAGTTATAAAATTCATGCTAAAGTAATAAACAGCAAATACTTAAGCACTTAAAAACAAATTAGAGAGTGTTACAAAGCAATTGTAGTATTTCGTAATGAGGAACAGGGGATACAGGAAATTTCACAACAATTCCATGTGGATAAAATAGACCGGATTCTCGTATCTCCGCCCATACGAAAATATGCGTGACAGCTGTACTGTTTTAAAAATTTGATTTCGACAATTTTTTAAGCACGGGTGAGTTTTCTCCTACACTAAAGACTTTATTTTTTGCTTTTTAGGTCTTTCAACTTAACCAAAAGATAGCCCTCAACATTTAATGGTTATTGGTCTAATGGTTCTCATTTTCTTTGATGAGCTTCTGAGGAATTTAATTCGTCTTCTTAATTTTTCTTCACCTTCACCTTCATCACCGTCGCAGTCATCATCCCAATATTCAAAAGGATCATCACATTCAGACTAGTCATTAGACTATTTCCTCATGTCTATTCGCAATGTTTTCCTGGCTATACTTGAAGCTTTGTTCTTCTCTGTGTTCTTGTTTATGATGTTTTTCCGTAACGAAATTCACGCAACAACTCTACGAGGCTGCTATTTAACTTTTCCTCAACGCCCTCATTAGTCAACTAAGATTATCCCAGATTCTTGAATGCCACTTTTAATATTTGCTGTGGATGTTTGTGAAATTTCCTGGCTTAGATGTTTTGGCTGTGGAAGAAATGAACTTTAATTGCATTAAGCAGCCGACAAAATGCCACACCAAGTGCTTGTGCTTAATGGGCAGTATTTTTTAGAAAAATTGTGAAACTGATTTGTTTTCTATTAAAAATATTATAAGTAACTGAGAAAAATGACTAGAAAGATTATCTCCAATCGAAACTCTTGGCGGAGGCCGATTCTGCAATATTGAAGAAACTTCCTTCAAATTGTTTTTGGTCACACTAACCACTTTTGGACCACCTACTCTCCAGGAATCGTAAATATTTTGAGGGTGTAGGCTACGAACACTAGAAGGAGGGTACCGTCTCCACCACACGCAAACAAGCGAAACGGATGATTCTGTATAAATACTAGGTTTTCGAGATGTTTCTTCTCTCTTTTATGAATTATTTTTTGAACCCCGGACATTCTAATAAATTTGTTTTGTCATAGTTTACTAGATAACTTGGTTGGCCACTCGTAATGTCATTTCTAAGTTATCAAAATTGTATTCGCTGACACAAATGCCCGAGCGCTATGTATATTTTTTGACATTCTGGTGCTCAAAGCTTTCTCGTATCTCAATAAAATAACAAAATCTAGTCGATTCCAGGAAAGTTGTCGTGAAGCTTCAAGTGGCTTCTTTAGGCCTTATCGAAGTAATCCTTTACAATTCGTAGTAGATCGCCATTTACTGAAAATTATCAGTTTATCGAAAACAAAAAAAAATAAAGAAATAATTTTTTTGCTGAGCTTTTAACTTTTACAGATCATGAATTAAATTCCTTCTTTTCGCCTGTTTCGTGCGAACTTTTAAAAATTAAATAAAGTATTCGAGATGGTTTATCTTCCATACATTTTTATTTTATATTTTGTATACTTTTTCTTTTTATCAATGCCATATTTTTATGCAGCTGCTCTAAAGATAATTTGCCTTCTTCAGCCTCCTTAATGATCTTTTCTAGATGTTTAGAATGATATGAATCGTATGATTTGGTCTCTGGTGGGCGTTTATAATTCCTAGGTATCCTGTTAGCCAAAAACGATAAGGAAATATTATCCAAAAACAAGATAAAATGTGAGACAGCGTATTATTTTACTCCATCGCCGATCAAAAAAATTATATACTATAAAACTGTTGATATGGTTAAAAAATAATATGGTAACGAGTAAGAGAACACTTAGTTCTCGCAATCGCGATGAATTTCGAAGTCATGCGGAAGGCGTACAGATGCAAAAGCTTTCTCAACTCGCAAAACGTCTACTAGCAACAAAATCGCAATCTCAATGCTTCGCGTAAAATTGCTGAAAAAACACCAATAGGTTACGTGGCTGGCAGCACAAGTTCAAATGAGAAAAAGGATCTTGGCAACATTTGCATTGGCAGACTTGAAACTACTGCTCTGGTATTCACCTCAAATAATATATCTTGGAAATCAGAAAACTATTTGAACCGATCACTAACGGCGTCAAGGTGTATTTGCTCTAAGTAAAACAATTTTTTCCGCACTATTTTTTATCGAAAATAGCTGTTCGGGTGCAAAATAATAATTAAAAGTTACAATACTATTGGATGCTTATACTTAGCAACAATGGGGGCATAAAAAAATGTGATTTAAAAATCGAAAATAACAGTATTTTGTTGAGATCGAGAATGGGAGCTTTCTGTATTCAATCACATTATTAATTTCTCTTGGTTTTGGCACAAGCTAAATTTGTGTTTAATCTTCTTTCAACGGCTTCAATAAATGGATGTCGTTAAATTTCTTTGGCTGTCCAAACCACGACGCACGCATTAAGTTAAAATTTCTTCTTAAAACTTTTAAAGCCACTTTTTACAAATTCTATGGGTTACTGTATCTTCGCCCAAATACTAACAAGATCATTCAAACCTGTTTGAGTAGTATATTTTTTACCTAAGCGCGTTGCCCAAAATAACTTTAGGATAGATTTATGGCAGGCGAATTGAGGTGGAGCTTGATGTTGCTATTGCTATGGTCTTGGATATTTGAATACACAAAGACTAGCCACAGTAACAATTACCGCGAGCTGGACATGTTCGCTTTGTTTCTTCCCTTAGAAACGGTCTAAGCTTTTTTAAGAATTTCAAGTACAAGAAGCCTCACTTAAAAGTAACACATCTGCATTATCTACAGTGAGTATTTTTAATAGTGCAGCATCAAGGTCATCAAAATGACTGAAGTTATAAGAATTGCCGCTTCATATAAATATGTGCTACAATCATGATTGTCATTTCATTGTTGTTTGTTAGGTGCTTTAGTATCAGCTATCAGTGAATTACAAATTATTTTTTAAGACTTTAAAAGTAATTTTAAAAAATTGATATTTTTCTGTTTTACTTAGATGTTCAATTTGCCAATAGATGGCTCACATATATTTTAATATATTTAAATAGTAAGCACAAAATATAAAATAAGTGGAAAAATCTAAATGACTTTGGATACTTCCACTCTTTAAAAAACGCACGTTATATCCTGGCTACAGGTAATGCTGAGAATGATCTCCATTGACCTCGATGTACTAAACATGTCACACAGCTTCATAAAAAGTTTGTGTAGTTTTTGCAGGTCGATATCGTGAAGAATCAGCCGGCTGTTCTTCTTACGTTACGCTAGAGCATTCGAGTTATTCGCGTGCACTTTCTCTTTTAAATTACTTCACAGATAAAAATCATACATCAACATGTCAATGAAACACAGTGGCCATGAGTTTTGGCTGACTGTTAGGTCTTCAGTAAACAGTTCATGAACCTGTGCCAGTAGCACATGTGGGAGGTTGCATCATCTTGTTGAAAAAAAATAGTGCCTCTTTCCATGTTGTGTTCTCTGTTGTATGAAAACGGATCTTGCAATTCTTATTACGGATATTACATATCGAACAACAATTTTGAGATCATGCAGAAGCTTTTCAAGGCTCAAGCAAGAAATTCCCACCGGCCAATATCGAGTATTCTGGGCGCTGATGTTTCCTGAAAGGTAATATCAGCTTTTATCGCTCATAAAATATCCACAGATAATAATTTATGTATTTAAATTTGTTGCCCTTCTTTAGTTCTTGTACACATGATACGAGTTAGCCGAAATTCCCAATTGTTATGGTAATTTTTGTGGGATTCTCTGAATCCAATCCTGTATGTAAACGACAACTTCTAATGTTCGGAGTGATGACAACCTATTCCGTTTAACATTGGACACAGATCCTGTTCCATGCCATTTCTTCATTAATTTCTGGATACTGCAAATTATACTACAATTGATTTTTCTCCCAAATTCTGTTCATATTTCTTATATGAAGTCGGTTCGCACATACCCTTCAATAATGGCTATTCCCTGCTATAGAAAAACCACTAATTTTGCTCAAAAGATGGTTATCCTGTACTGAACTATAATAAACATAGTAATGATTAAAGGTGTACTGCTTTTAAGTTGGCCACCCTGTGTAAGAAGAAGAGAAACTATAATAGATGCCATTCTAACAATATATTGGTTATTAAAACAAGATATGTGTTTATAAGCTTCGCAGAATTTGTGTTTCTTCGTCAGGGTTGCAACTCTTGTCTAATGAGCCCCATGAGGACGAAACCGGTCACAGACTGCTTCCTGGTGTACAAAACACAGATCTTTGCTTTTATTAATTGAGTAATTTACTAATTAGGAAATTTTATTTAACAATTTTGGGGTTTTTTACCTAAAGAATTTCTATTTATTTGTTTTATAATTATACATATAAGTGTTAAAGCTTCCAAGCAGAAGTTATGAGTTCAAGTTTCGTTATAAAAATAAAAAAAAACTTCAGATTACTGAACCCTTGATCATCTGGTGAGGAAATTAATATTCTGTAAAGTATCTACCGTACACCATACTATCATATTATCATAAAATCGTCTCTACGGTTTAAGCCCTATACTTATTTAATATTATAGAACCGACGCAACTTATCGACAGAAGGCAAAAGCTAGCACATTGCAAAGCAATACAAAACCTTCTTGCTCATTTTGAATATAAAGTAACGTACAGTTTGTCCGGCGTAACCTAGGAAAAAGTTTTACTGCGCGCATGTAAAGGTGACCAGGACACGCCTAGTACACTGTCGTGTTAAATGAAAAGAGCGTACCTGCATTTTCATCTATTTTGAGATAAAGTGTTTACTTACACTTACACTTCATTTCTCATACAAGTCCTAACTGCAAATAATAAGGTCGTAAAGTAGAAAACTAAGAAGGGCATATCTACAAAATAACGGGAATTATTAGATAAAAAGGGCATACCTAACATTGTTAGTTAAAAAAACGTATCTGACATAAATTTTTGCAGATACGACCTTTTATCCTAACAATTCTCCTGCACTACTTTACTTATGACCAGTGCGATGGTGGAGCCATTAGTTATCTTGCAACCCACGCTTGTACCCGTTGGTCTAGTTTTTAATAGTAGGCGTGAATTTAGTGGGTTTCAAACATCTGTGTCGGTTTTTATTGTTTAACAGGTATTATTAAACAACCAATTATTTCGAACCCCACCATACATTTATGCCCGCAGATTCGTTCCATAATTACGTAGAAGCCTCTCCGAATAAAAAAAGGAAAGTTTACGACTTTAATTATTATAAAGAACCCGTAAAGAAGTTATGCCCTTCTATAAACTTGACGGAGATAACCATTGAACAATTTTATAATTGGGAAAATCATACATCCCAATGCAAATTGAACAAGACTGTCCCTCGGCCATATTTAGCCAAAATGGTCTCTGTTACTTTTAAAGGATTCAAAAAGACATTAAGAGAAGTTGGAACAGAGCTAAATTTCCTAAGCGCAAAAATCCAGAAGCAAGGTGTTTACAAACATACAAATAAAGCTAGTTGCAGGGGTATAATCAAAGAGCAAAAGGATTTATATTAAAATGTTGGGCGAAATTGTGCCTCCAAAGAGGTTGGTATTCTAGAAAAACCTTCCAATCTGCAAAGCAGAAACGCAGAACCTAAGTGATGATGAGGTCGAATTGTGTTAATGTTCTGACATATTTCACGTTTGTTTTATTTGTATATTATATTATATTAATAAAAATGATATTAAATTTGCTACTTTTACTTTACACTATGCCCTTTAACACTAGTAGTAGTGCTGAGAATGTTAGTTGAAAAGGTCGTAACTATCAAAAGTCATGGTTTCAGTAATGTTTCAAAGATTCAAAAAGTTTTGTAAGAATTTAACAACATAACTGCACCAATGCTGATTCCAATTAATTGTCGTACTGTAAAACTATGTATGACGTAGTAAAAATTATAAAAACGTAATTATCTCAAAATGAGTTTTTAGCAGATACGCCCTTTTCAATTAACACAGCAGTACACTCTGAGGTAACAGCGAAGTCGGTGCTCGGTGAACGTAAAATAAGATTTTTCATTTAGTTAACTATCATTTTGACAGTTGTACAATTTTTTGTAAAAGAAATTGCATAGTGTCAAAGGTTAGCAGAGGAACGCTTTGCTACAATTACAGTGGAGTAAAGAAACCCAGTATGTGCTAAAGTTAAAAATATGGAAATATAATATGTTGAGCAGGAAGTTTTTATGGACATTGTAACCGAGCCATTGATTATTCAAACCACAATTCAGAGTGATAGTGAAGTGGAATTTAGCGATACTTCCGATGAGAATTAATCTTTTTCGAAGCGAATAACCTTAGAATGTCAATAATCTGTTTCTAATTTCATTTAAAACTTAAAATAACGGTACATTATTGTAGAACGTAATAGCATCTTAATGACTCGTTTCCTTAAGTCACGTGCTGTTCTTATTTTTACAAAAATAGCAAAATCTTTCTAAGAGTAATTCAATTTAGTTTTTGTAACAATTTATTGAATAAAATCTAAATAGTCGCCTCATATATTATGCATAATTTTTATTAACAAGGTCTTTCTGCTTTGAATGTACTTCAAGTTGCAAACCCGTAAAATATCCACGAAGTAAGGCGTCTTAAACCGAAGCAGTGACTTATCCCAACTAAATTACGCAATATCAAATACATCCTGTATAATTAATGAAATTTCAACCAAATTAATATATTTTAATTTAATTAAAAGGTGATAAGCTTAATAAAAATTTTTAATATTTTAGTGTCATCGTAGGAGCACCAAAGTCGAATTCGTCCTTCCAATCTCATAGTACGATTAAAGAACCTGGAGGTGTATATAGATGTGATGTAGGAAAACTTGATTCGTGTAAACAGTATTTAGTTGATCGTGATGGTAATATGTTTATTCATTTTCTTATATAAATAAAATATTTTGTTGATAAAGGGTGCGTTATGCAATTATAAATCAAACATGCAAGCTGTGAATTTCAAAAAGTCGCACATCAGAGAAGTCGTGCAAATTAAACCTTTCAACTTTGCAACATAACAAGTTTTTGAAATGCGCGCCTTTTCTGTTTATATTTTAATTCATATTATGTGATACTATATGGCATTACCTATTTTGTCAGTTCATATCATGTAAACATGTTTAAAAATTAGCTTTAAAATCAGTGCAGAAGTCTCTGCAATGATGATTTCCACAAGAAACCATGGTCTATAGATTCCCTGACATTTTTTATTGATTACAAAGTTGTATATATATATTAAAAAGTAGTTATATTGCAGTCCTACTTTTAATTATTTGTAGGACTCTTCTCTAATATACCAATTTTTAGCAGTAGGTACGTATATCTCCTAAAACACTGGCTACTCATTTTTGTATATTTTCGTATCAATAAAATCATTTGATTCTAAAACAACGACTCTCGAATTCTTCGAAACGATCAGTGTTAAAAGCTATAATCTGTACATTCTAATCATTTTTATACGCCCAGCTTATATAAAATGCATGTAAAGTTTTAATAGTTTTTCAGTCCTCTAACGCATTTATTTTTATATTTGTAACGTATCGATATCAGACTGATATCTATGTATTTTTATTGCCGCGGAGTAGTTTATTTGCTTAAGTAGCAGCCGAAACTTCAAGTTTTAGGTGATAAAGTAGTTTATTTCTGAATTATTATGGGATATGTTATCATTAATTTTTACGTCTGTAAAAGTTTCTTTTTCTAAGTCCTTATTTAGTTATATGTACAAATACATAATATCATTTAAATTAAAAAATTAACGTTTATTGCAAAAAAATAAGTAATTAAATCAAGGTTTCAATGGTACTAATGTTTTAAAAAAATATTAGTTAATCAATAATAGAGTCTTATGTTTATATATGACGCAGATTAATTAGTATATACAGTGTGTTACATAATTGAATGTCAATATTGCAGGGGATTAATCTGTGCATGATTTTAAGACAAAAAGTTCATATAAACATAGGTCCGTTTTCGC